>JADRCD010186174.1:0-13009 GCA_019843815.1 Montemys delectorum | reverse complement strand
CTGTCCTTCCTGTGAACTCCTCAGAGTCATGCTGTCTCTGAGATCCTGTGATTTTTGGATCCTGTGATCCTGGGCTTGTTAGATCACCTGGGAGTGGGGCTTCCTCTGTGTGTTGTGGGACTGGCTGTGGAGCTTGCACCCAAGGTCTGCTCAGGACACCAACCCAGACAGACCGGAAGGAACCTGAGTCCCAGAACTTATTCTGACATTATATATTCCTTACTGAGTTTGTTATGATATTTTCAACATTATATACCAAAATTTCAAAATCAGTTTTATTTCCTGTGACCTTAAGGCTCTAACTATTAAGAGCATTATCTATATTGATTACTGTTATAGTTTTTTGTATATATAATGTATGTGCATACATGTGTACAGTTGATCAAGAAAATTACATGGCTGTGTATGGTGGTGCATGTATGTAATAATACGAACACTTAAAAGGCTAAGCAAATAGGATTATAAGAATATGAAAACATTTTGAACTACATAAAGAGACTGTCTCAAAAACAATCATACTATAGTTTTGGTGAAGATATAAAATAAATATTAAACTGCTATTAGAAATAAAATAAACTCTTTTTGTGTCTGGACAAGTCATTTATTTCTAGAATAAGATATTTAACACCAGCATCATGGTATTCATAACATATGTGTGTTTGTGTATGCTCACATGTATATGGGCTTATGTGTGTGCAGGTGGATATGCCTGTGTGTAGAGGGCAAAGGCAACTTGAGTTGTTACTTCTCAGGTGCTTTCCATCTTCTTTTTGATATATGGTGTCTTGCTGTCCCAGAGCTTGCCAGTTAGGGGAGGCTAGCTGGCCAGTTGAGTCCTAAATGTCCCCCTGTCTCCACCTCCCCAGTGGTAGAGTTACAACTGCTCACCACCTGCATTTTCATGTGGATTCTAGAGATTGAAATCATCTCCCTAGCCAGATAACAGCACTTTCTAATTCATTTAGCTGTTGATATTTTGTGATGTTTTCACTATGTTGCTCAAGGCTAACCTTGAACATACACTCCTCCTGCCTTAACCTTCTGAGTGCTGAGATTACAGGCACGCACAGCCGAGTGACTTGCTACATTCTGATTATTGATTTACCTGGGGGAATAAACAAGATTGTTTATTCACATCTGTGGGATAGGAAGGAGTTTTCTCATAATAGTGGATAGCGCTCCACCATTTGAAACCTGAACATTTCAATAGATATTATGACGGTCTCTGAGAAATGACTTGCAAGCTATATTACAAAGGTAGTGAGAATTTTAAGCCGCCAGGCTTTGATGAATCAGTTTACATCCTGCACCTGGCAAGGAGCCATGTCTAGCTAAGGCACTGCCGAGAGCACAGGGCTGTGACAAGTGAGAACCCAACTGAGGACGATCTGCAAACATGGAACAGATAGGTCTCTTGTCATTTACTGTGGGCTGCTCCAATGTGGAGCATCCCTTATGTCCTTTTGATCATTTACCATAAGATGTATTTAAAGTATTTAATTTTTACTAATTTGCCAAGTGAGGGCTCCTTAAGGAAGGGATGCTGTGAGCTGGGCCGGATGAGTGGGACACTTGGTTCCTGTCAGGTCAAAGTGCAAGCGCGCCTGTCTCTATTTGGAGACACAGTTTAAGCATGTGTGTGTGAATGCCACCTTGACAAGGGGTAGACTGCTGTTGTTTAAAGTGTGTCAAGTTGTCAAGGCTGAAAACCACTGCCTAGCCTTCCCTTTTCTACATGTTTCTGGTTAGAGAGAATATTAGGCTGGAGAGAAGAGCTTGGGGGCGGGTGAAGCAACCACCTTTTGCAGTCCCCATAGATTGTGATGCTTCTGCTCTCTCATAGGCAGGAGGCACTTGGATCGGCAATTGCAGTACCTCCCCCCTGTATCGCCTACCCCTTTAGCTTTTCCAACCCCTGGGCCAGTTCCCATGAGTCACCAAGGTCTGGTCTCTGAAAGAACACCCATAATATTAAAGTCAGAGCCAACAAGAACTGACACAGGTTCTAGGAGGCTCTTGTTTGTGTGTGCACGTGTGTGTTTTGTATCTGTGCATGTGTGTATGTCTGTATGTGTGTGTTGCAAGTGTTCTTGCTCCTCCAGACCTTCCCAGTGTCTCTCCAGCATAAGACTGGATAGCAAAGAGCCCTGCAGAAACTGCTTAGCCATCTCCCATAATTTCATGTGTTTCCAGCCAATAATAAATCCCATCTTAGGCATTCTGCTTCTTTGCAAGAGTCACTTATAGAATAAGTTTAATAAAAAAGTTACAATCATTATTTTATTTTAAAAATAGTGATAATTCAGTACAATTTGTAGCTAATTATATATAATACATATGATATATATATATATATATATCATATGTAATATATATTTTATTAGCTGTTGGAATGATATTTATTCCACAAATAAATATGGGCATATGAAGATTCTGGTGGCCTTAAGAAAAATTATCTTTTTAAAATAATTAATTAATTAATTAATTAATTTACATTCTAAGTGCTGCCCCCTCTTGGCACCCCTCACAAAGTTCCTCCCTCATTCCCCCTCCCCTTCACCTCTGAGAGGGAGGCCCCTCTCCCTGGTATATCAAGTCTGCCAGATTAGGAGCATCTTCCCCCACTGAAGCCAGACAAGGCAGTCCTCTGCTACAAGTGTGCCAAGGACCTTGGACCAGCCCGTGTATGCTCTTGATTGGTAGCTCAATCTCTGGGAGTGTTCAAGGGTACAGGTTAGTTGACACTGTTGGAATTTAAGGCCAGAATCTTCCTCTTCAGTTGTGTTAGGATATCTAGGGCTTATAGTAGTATGAGAGCTGGGTTCTGATGGTGCCCTACTGCATTTGCTTCTGTTGAGTATGTTCTTGCGCTTGCCTTTTACCATCCGATTGTCTCGGTGTTGATCAGCCTTGTTGTCCCTGGTCGGGCAGGCTCCCCCCAGGAGGCAGGTGGAGCTGTGTGTCCAGGGTTAGAGCGGGTCTCCCGGGAGGCAGGTAGAGCTGTGGGGTGGGGGTGGGTTCCAGAGTACACATCCTAGAACGCAAATGGACATGCAGACCAGAAGGAAGATGGAGCTTGGACAGGGTAGGACAGAGCCCATGTCTGCTGGACTCTGTGGGATCCCCACAGACTGGGGGATTAGGGCAGGGGTCTCATCTGTGTCCCTGGTTAGAGCAGGCCTCCTGGGAGATAGGCAGAGCTGGGGTGGGGGGGCTCTGTGTGCAGATCTGTGAGTGCAGGTGGAAGTATAGGCAGGAAGGGAGAAGCTCTGACAGAATGGGGTAGGGATTGGGGCAGGGTCTCACCTGTGTCCCTGTTTTGAAAAATAATTACAATAGAATTTCAGAATAATCTGAAATAACTTTATTTCTGGATATTGTGTAAAATTCCCTCCATTTATTTAATAAAAGTTTATTAAATATACATTATATTATATATTTATATTATTTATATTAAACTATAAGTTACTTAAATATACATTTAAGTATGGTTTAGAATAGTTTATCAGCTAGCATACAATTTATTCCTTAATTAGTAACAAATATAAATAGTGAACATTTTATAATATGAAATGGGCTTTTAGTGCAATTAAATGTTTCATGATATAAAATAAAATATTTTAATTATGCTTGCAACAATTTTTACTGAATCTAAGAGGATACTATGTAAAGGTTAGTTATAATGGGCCTTGAAAGTGTCATCAGCTTATCTGAAAAATATTCTTGTTACATTTAAAAAAATTGGTGTCACTCTCTTCTGTTGCCTTGGTTGCTGGAGGTGGCTTTCTTTTTAGTTATTGTCAAGTTCTATGGATAGATATTGAGAATAGCAAAAAAAAATAGCTTGTGTTGGGACTTGTAGAAAGATATTTTTAGTATTCAGGATTTCTAATTGATATTCTTCTTTACTCAAATGAAACTCTCCCTTGGATTATTCATCCTTTGAAAAGAAACTGATTTAAAAAAAAAAAGCAGACAGAAGATAGACACAAAGACTTTCCATCGAAGCAACTGCAATTGGCTTCTAATTGTCAAGAAACCGTTTGTTCAGCCTCATCCAAAATGAGAGAACTGCAAGGTAAGAAAGAGGCCGAGGGGCTGGCGGTGGGCGGAGGTGGAGGCAGATCACCTACCAAGGAGCAGCAGAGCAGGGAGGGAGGGGAGGGAGGGGAGTGGGGAAGAGGACAGCTCCAGTGACGCGAGACACAAAGCAGCCACTGGAGACCGTGCCTTTAAAAAAGTCACCGAGCAAGAAAACCAATAATTATGACTACTCTACGAGGATACAAAATGAGGGAAATCCAGAAGACTGCCTACCTTATAGACAAGACTGTGGGCAAACCGAAATGCTCCCACATTGCTGGTAGAAATGGAAAAGCTGCCAATCCCTTCCAGGAGAGCTGACAAAGATCTCATCACCATTAAAAAGGCATTACTTGGAAATGACTAGACTGTAGTATGCAATCACAGCCAAGAAGGGTGGAGGCAAGCCAGCCCCAATCTCACCAAATCTAGCACGGGATGACGGCCTTCCCGGAACTCATCTGCTGCAGGAGAGATTTTCACTGAGGCCTCATGGAAGCCATCAGAGGGCCCAGGTCCATCGCTTCTCCAGAGTCAGGGATATGTCCCTTCGCAGGTGGGAACACATAATTGCCTGCATTTTGGGCAATCCTTCTCCAAGGCTCTACTGGTGTGGACAAGACAAACCCTGGCATCCCAGGGAAACACAGGGAGTCACATATTCTTATTTCTGTTGAACTCTTAAGCCCTTAAGGTGAATTTTGATGTGCTCAGCCTCTTGACAATTGTGGATGGTTCTATGTAACAGTTAGTTACACAACCTGGCTACATCTATCTAGGTGGCAAAAAAAAAAAAAAAAAAGAAAAAAACTTTCCTGGTTGTAAAAATGATATGAGCTCATTTGAAAACAACCCGCCCCACATACACACAAATTGTTGGAGAGGCGTCAAGTCTATGGAGCACTTGCCATCCACTAGTGAGGAACGAAGTCAGATCCCAGTGTCCACATAAAAGCAGGGCTTGTCGGGGCATGCTTACAGTCCAAGCATAGGGAAAGAGGACAGGGAAAGGTTCCTGGGGCCTGTCGTTAAGCCAGTCTAGCAGAAACAGTGAGCTCTAGATTCAACGAGAGACTGAAATATGTTGGAGAATAAGTTAGAGATGACTAACACAGACTTCTGGCCACAGGAACAAACACAAAGCAAGCAAACAAACAAACGTCAACAGCCAACCAACCAGCCAACCAACCGAACAACAACAACAAAAAAAACCCCAATCCCACACACCAACAACCACCCCCTAAAAACCTTGTAGATTTTGTGAATAGTGATAAAAATAATTGTACTCGGACCAGTTAAATGCTAGTGTTTCCTACCTATTGCCCCGTTTACACACAGCTTGCTATGTGACCATATTTAACAAAATTGGATGCAACCCGTATTTTACATCTGGCCTCTGTCAGTAAGTCCTAGATTTAATGCATTTTTATTTTTAAATGGCTAAAGAAGGACATTCAATTAAAGTCATTAAATCACGTAGGCTTTGCATGACCAGGGGAGGGAGAGGGGCTATGAGGATGGGGGGAGGGGGAAGGAAAGTATATATACATATATAGGTATGTATGTTTTTCAGCTTATTTTCAAAATTAAGAAGTGAACAGATGTTGTCTCTGTCTTCTTAGACTTTCTAATACAGTGGAAGAAATGATATGCATGTGCAATTAACTTCAAAATGATGGCCGTGTGTAATCAATCATGGGTTCTTCAGAGATAGCTGAGGGGTGGGTTAGACCTGCTCACGCAGGCAGGGCGGGGCATGCACAGTCTGAGCATCTGTGGCTGGCACCGGAGAACTAGAACCTATCCTCCTGTGACCTGAGAAGGATTGTTACCTGCTTCAAATTCAGAAACCGCAGAAGAGCTTGGTGAGCATGGAACAAGGGAACACCAGAGTCAACTGGATCTGTCTGATTTCTGTTGTTCCTGCCTCTGAAAGGGGAGGCTGGCAGCGTTTTCCATAGCCAGAGGCCATTAGAAGGCCTCATTACCAGGCCACCAGGCTGCCAGGCCACCCATCTCTGAATTTTTTTTTTAACCCTTGAATTGACTCTAGAGCTGGGATTGGTCTTAAACTCATGGCAATCCCCATGCTTCAGTGGCATACGCGCTGCGATTATAGGTCTGTGCTACCACATTTGGGCCCCTGAGATACTTCAGAGTCAGGAATAGATGAGGTGCCTCTTCAAATACATACATGTTTGGCGTTCCTCCTTGGGTTCCCTGGGAAAACACTAATTTAGAAGGATTAGCACTAAGTGATGGAGATACCATAATGATGCATGTGACTCAACAGGAGAAACACCCCTGCTAGTGGGAGATGAGTCTCAGTCTCTGTTAATGTATAGACTTTGCTGTGAATTCCCTTGGGAGAGAAGTTGAGCTTTTAGATAAGAGATTAGGAATGGTCCTGTGATCGTCGAGCGTACCTGCCTCAAAGCAAAGAGTTCACCGATGGTGACTGCATAAATTTCATGGCATGTTTCATACAATTTCATCTTCTGTAGTACTGACTGGTCAGCATTATTGTTTAAAAGTATAATTCAAGAAGATTTGGGGCGGATGGATACATGGTTCTTGTCATTTAGAATCATGAGGATATAGCTTAATTTTCTCAGCAGTTAATATTGTTCTTCTATTAGGCTGAGCACTGAAGTCTCCTTATTTTAGTGTCTTTCACAGGCGTGTAGCCTGTGGGTGGGTGAGACCTCGGCTTCCACCCCTCCAAATGGTAATGTCACACCCAAAGAATTCCAAGTCCTAGGCTAAATGGAGCCTGTGAAGAATTCTGCTTAGCACCAAGGGTGCTCTGTACAAGCAAGGGCTTTTTAAGGAACCTTTTGTGTACCCAAGGATGTGACGTCAGAACCAGTAGGGAGGTTTCTTCCAATTCAGCATCACGTTATACTGCAGAACCTTCATAGTAAAGTCTTAGATTGTTCTTACCCAACCCCCCAGTCATATACAATCTGATTTTGATCTCAACAGGGCCATATATTTTTAGAAAAAAGACATAGATAGTCCACAGGGTTTCTTATAACAAATGTGACCATTTAGAGACACTGCAGACTATTAAAGCATTACCAGTTCTGTTTCTAATTTCTGTGCAGGAGTGAGGGATTGAAGGCTGATTTTATAAAGTTGATTGGGGGATGATAATAAAGGAAGGAACTACCTATCCATGTCTTTAAACCGAGACCCCATAGACCTGGCTGGTCTCCTGGAAAATTGAGGTGTATTCTCTCTCTCTCTCTCTCTCTCTCTCTCTCTCTCTCTCTCTCTCTCTCTCGGAGGGGATTTAGAACTCTGGAAAATTCCATCAAATCTTGTTTTATGGTGGTTTTATTTTACTCTAAGTGCTAAACTTACAGGCATGCACTATCATATCTCACTTCATATCTGGCTCACGCTAAGGTTGTTTATATCAAACAACTTTTATAATACTCATTTTTATTGTTATAATATTTTATAAATTTTAAGGAATATGACAAAAAAAGATATTGTAGGTATTGAAGAGGGAGTCTCTGGGAGGAGTTGGGGTACAAAAGGGAAACAAGAATGTGATTTAATTCTATTTACTTAAAATACATTTTTAAATGTTAACAAATTCAGACAAATTGAAATCATGTAACTTTTCTCATCATACTGCAATAAAAGTTAAAAAAAAAGAACTCTGGAAAATTCCATCAAATCTTGTTTTATGGTGATTTTATTTTACTCTATTTAAGAGAGAACACCACCCCCTCCTGCTTAACTGTGTTGCAAGAATTCACATCTGTCACTCAAAAATGAAGTCATTTTTATATAGACAAGTATAAGCCTCTGTTGGCAATCTTTATTTGTACAATGATTTATAATTGTATAAATACCTTGTGTTTCTCAAAGAAGTAACTGCATGACATGGCATGGCATGGTGTGGCATGGCAGGAGCTGGTCACTTCAACTCTAGATTGTCTCTCTAGAGAGCCTCTACCCTCTCCAACCCTGTTCAATACATCAGGTTCCTTTGTGTGCTTTCAAGACAGAACTTTGCAGGCTTCAAACTTGCTGATCATATTATTGCCTCAGCCTCCAAGTGCTAAAATTACAGGCATGCACTACCACATCCCACTTCATATCTGGCTCATGCTAAGGTTTTTCTGAGTGATCTCAGCCAATGGAAAGCGTCCCGAGGACTCTCCTTGATACATTTTCACAGAAGAAGTAAACTGAAAGATAAGTCAGTTTTCACCTGAAAAGGAACTTCAGAGAACAGGTATCTGCCTGTAAGCTTAACTCTTAGTAAAACTGGGGATTCTTTTTTCTTTCCTGAAGAGTTATTTTAAGGTAGAAATATTTATTGAATTAGTTTTATTTCTGTGTATGTGTGTGAGTCTATGCCATATACACACAGGTGATCACAGAAGCCAGAAGAAGGCATCATCAGGTTCCCTAAACTCTTGATCATATGACTAAGACATTTTTTTTTTCTTAGCAAAGCAGGAATTGGACATTTGGGATGTAGAAAGGTAATGCCTGACTATCAGATGCACAGCCCTCAACAGACGGGATTGTGAACTGACTTTAGCTGAGAGATGATCTGTTTGTGAGACTTGTGTTTGGAACGCTTTTCTTGTGCAAAGCTACTGAAGTTTTTTAAAAAGAGAAGTGCTGACTTTTCTGCCTGAGCTGCTTGGGTGAACAATTTAAGGCACTTCCTGATCATGCCACTTCTTGTTTAGAATCCCCTTGTCCAGAGTCCCCTTGGGCTGTAGGATGATGGTACCCAACCTCTTTGATCTGGTCATCAATCATGACCTCTAGCATCCCTTTGGGGGAATTCTTCCCTGTGTCCTCAGGTTCTAGTCATTCTTAACTGGTTTCAAACTCAACTTCGCTGAGCGTGGGCTATGTCACCTGCGAAACACTATGCTAAGGCCTTGCACAGGCTGGCACAATTGATCCTCATGAAAATTCTAGGTGGTAGACTCAGAAAGCTTAGGCAAAGCACAGGCCATCAGATACCTAATAAATGGTGAATGTATTAGGTAGGATTTGAACCTACACAGTTGATCTCAGAGTTCTTTACTTAACCACCTGGATTGACTACTTTCTTACAGGAAAGCACCACACTCTCTCTTGGGATATGATGGTTCCTTTTGCTCTGTACATCTCATTAGCTCCTGCTCTTTTTTTAGATTCAGTATCAATATTACCTTCTCCTTGAAGCCCTCTCTCTGAGGCCTCTGAGGCCCCCAGGGTCCCATAGCACCTGTAGTTAATTCTGCCGCACCACTTGCCACACCCTAGTAAGTATGCAAGTATTTTAGAGTGTTTGCCCTCACTGAGCTAACAGCTTTTTTGGGATGTGTGTGTGTGTGTGTGTGTGTGTGTGTGTGTGTGTGTATGTGTGTGTGTGTGATTAAACCGTTTATTTCTATATCCCTATTCTGTTCTCAGGACTTAGAGAGTACTTGGTAAACAATATATTTCTCCAATAGGCAATGAATGCATGACACACACCGTTATCTCAAATAACAGTTTGTGTAGCAGCTCATAGGACCAGGATAGCCACATGGGCAGAAAAGTCCCGAGGCTCCTTCTGTCTCTTTCCTTGCCATCTGAAGGTGCTGTCATTGTTCCTATAGTACTGGATGGGCCATCATCACAATATCCACTCACATTTAAGGCTGTTGGGGGTGAGGAGCTGCAAAAGAACCAGGAGGGTATGTATCCCATTCAAGGACCCAACTTAGTATCTGAACTACCCACAGGAACTGAATTACAAGGTTATAGGCTGCTGCACGGGAGCCTGGGGAATTCGTTTCAGTAGGCCAGGTGCTGGGATGAAGTCAATCAATAACACTGCATGCCTCAGCCAATTTGTATGCCATAACAAAACCTGAGCTGATCCTGGAGGCATAGAGACAGAACAATCATAAGTTAAAGAGAAGGCTGAGCTACAGAGCAAGTTCAAGGGAATTCTGGGCAATTTACAAAACTCTATCTTAAAAGAAACAGTGGGTTGGAGGTGCAAATTCGTGGTAGAGAGCCTAGGTTCAACCCCCAGCACAAAATAAAGCAACAATAAACAAACAAAAAATTTAAAAGATAAACACTATTTCTACCCCCTCGGATGATTTTTAAGCGGCATAAAGCTGTTTTTTAATTCTGGAGGCTAGAAAGTCCCAGAAAGAGGATATTTTAATGTGCATTGAAATCTTATACTTTATAGACAGCACCATCTATGTGTCCTCTCATGACAGAAGGTACAGAAAGACAAAAGGTTCCCAAGTAGTTCCTACCTGCTTTTATAAGAGGCAGTCCTCTACTTATGAGAGCGCTAGTCACATCAATCTGTCATGAATGAATATTTGTGCCAAAAAAATTAAATACAGAGTGTTTAGTTGTTGGGTATTTATTTTATTAAATATTAATTGAGGGCTGGAGAGACAGTTCACTAGCTAAGAATAGTGGTTGTTCTTCCAGAGAACATGGGTTCAATTCCCAGCACCCACATGGTGGCTCAAGCCATTCATAACTTCAGCCCCAGGGCTGACTCCCTCTTCTGGTCAGGCATGTATAGAAATACATGAAAACAAACCATGTAAATATTTTTAAAATATTACTTTGCTTGCCTTTACACTAAAATTTACCTAGTTAGAGTTGTTTTTAGAATAATATGTATTATTAAGTAAATCAATATGGTAAACAATGGAGAAGTGGTTTGGCAAAGAAGGCTTCCTGAAAGATACAGATGGCTGGAGGCCCAAAGCTTTGCAGGAATGAGCCAGCTGAGATGAGAAAAAGCAAACTAGAAGTATTTCATTTTTTTCTAACTAAAGGAGAAAGAAAGGAATGAGTCTAGAGTCAGGGTTCTTCTGTGGGGGAAACTCTTAGAGACTAGGAGATCGAGGATGACGGAAGTAGACAGAGGTAAGATTCCTGGGTCAAAGTAGTTTTAAGTGTTTCACTGAGCCCGTGAAAGAAGCTAAGTGTGCAGGAAAATGGATAGAACTAGAAAATAGTAAGAGAGCTAACTCTGATTCAGAAAGGCAAACACCATAGATTCCCTCATGTTTAGATCTTCACTTCTGATTTTTATATATGTATATCCATATGGGATTGAGGGATAGATGTCAGCAATTGACAAGGATGGGTGAATACATCTGCAGTAGGCTATAGAGCCCTGTGGGTATGTGCCCAGTACTATTATAGCAGGGTCTTATGGTAGCTCTGTTTTTAGCTTTCTGAGAAACCACTACACTGATTTCCATAGTGACTGATCTTGTTTACCCTACAACCAACAGTTAATAAGGTTTTCCTTTTCCCGCATCCTCATGAGCATTTGAAGTCACTTGTTTTGTTCGCCCTCCCTCCCCCCTCCCAACATATTTTTACTTCTTATTTGGGAATTTCACATTATGCACCCTGATCACACTCACTTCCCAGTCCTTCCAGGTCTGCCCCCACCAGCCCCTCCTTATGATCTCCCCTGGAAAAAAGAGGAGGAAGAGGAAGAAGAGGAGGAGGAGTAAGAGGAGGAGGAGTAAGAGGAGGAGGAGGAGGCAAGTTCAATTTGTGTTGCCCATATATTCACTGGAGGAAGTGACCAGCCCTTTAAAGAAAACTGACCTTTCCTGTCTGTCTGGGCTGGTCCTTGACCAGACCTTGGGCACAAACTCCACAGCCAGTCCCACAACATCCAGAGGAAGCTCCATTCCCAGGCGCTCTAACATGCCCAGGATCAGAGCAAGTGCTGGATACACCATCACACTGGAAAAGCAAGATTCAGATCTAAAATCACTTTTCATGATGATGATACAGGACTTTAAGAAAGACATAAATAACTCCCTCAAAGAAATACAGGAGAACACAGGTAAACAGCTAGAAGCCCGTCAAGAGGAACCACAAAAATCCCTTAAAGAACTACAGGAAAACACAATCAAACAAGTGAAGGATCTAAAAATAGAAATAGAA
Source organism: Montemys delectorum (assembly GCA_019843815.1). Lineage (NCBI taxonomy): Eukaryota > Metazoa > Chordata > Mammalia > Rodentia > Muridae > Montemys > Montemys delectorum. The sequence goes on along the minus strand of JADRCD010186174.1, from coordinate 970 downwards.
TCAATTAAGAAATCAGAAAGAGAGATAACCCTGGAGATACAAAACCTAGGAAAGAAATCAGGAGTCATAGATGCAAGCATCGCCAACAGAATACAAGAGGTAGAAGAGAGAATCTCAAGAGCAGAAGATACCATAGAAAACATTGACATAACAGTCAAAGAAAATGCAAAAAGCAAAAAGCTCCTAACCCAAAACATCCAGGAAATCCAGGATGCAACAAGAAGACCAAACCTAAGGATAATAGGTATAGAAGAGAGTGAAGACTCCCAATGTAATGGGCTAGTAAATATCTTCAACAAAATTATAGAAGAAAACTTCCTTAACCTAAAGAAAGAGATGCCCATGAACATACAAGAAGCCCACAGAACCCCAAATAGACTGGACCAGAAAAGAAATTCCTCCTGACACATAATAATAAAAACACCAAATGCACTAAACAAAGAAAGAATTTTAAAAGCAGTAAGGGAAAAAAGTCAAGTAACATATAAAGGCAGGCCTATCAGAATTATACCAGACTTCTCACCAGAGACTATGAAAGCTAGAAGATCCTGGGCAGATGTCATACAGACCCTACAAGAACACAAATGCCAGCCCAGGCTACTATGCCCAACAAAACTCTCAATTACCATAGATGGAGAAAACAAGCTATTCCATGACAAAACAAAATTTATACAATATCTTTCCACAAATCCAGCCCTACAGAGGATAATAGATGGAAAACATCAACATAAAGAGCAAAACTACACTCTAGAAGAAGCAAAAAAGTAATCTTTCAACAAACCCACACAAACCTAATTCCACCTCTTACAACATAAACAACAGGAAGTAACAATTACTTTTTCTTAATATCTTAATATAGAAATTGATATTACCAACATATCCTAATTGATTGAAATCCAACAATATGAGGAATTAGAAATTTGTTGAATGTCATTCAATGGTCTCTCTAATTTGGTAATTGGAGAAATAG
>JADRCD010186170.1:0-13878 GCA_019843815.1 Montemys delectorum | reverse complement strand
TTCTCATTGCATCCTGGATTTCCTGGATGTTTTGGGTTAGGAGCTTTTTGCTTTTTGCATTTTCTTTGACTGTTGTGTCAATGTTTTCTATGGTGTCTTCTGGCCCTGAGATTCTCTCTTCTATCTCTTGTATTCTGTTGGTGATGCTCGCATCTATGACTCCTGATTTCTTTCCTAGGTTTTGTATCTTCAGGGTTTTCTCTCTTTCTGATTTCTTTATTGTTTCTATTTCCATTTTTAGATTCTGGATGGTTTTGCTCATTTCCTTCACCTATTTGATTGTGTTTTCCTGTAGTTCTTTAAGGGATTTTTGTGTTTCCTCTTTAAGAGCTTCTAGCTCTTTACCTGTGTTCTCCTGTATTTCTTTGAGGGTGCTATTTATGACTTTCTTAAAGTCCTGTATCATCGTCACGATAAGTGATTTTATATCTGAATCTTGCATTTCTGGTGTGATGGTGTGTACAGGACTGGCTATAGTGGGAGAATTGGGTTCTGATGATGCCAAGTGACCTTGTTTTGTATTGTTTATTTTCTTACACTTGCCCCATGCCATCTGGTTATCTCTAGGACTACCTGCCCTTGCTAATTCTGACTGGAGTCAGTCCTTCCTGTGATCCTGGTTGTGTCAGAACTCCTCAGAGTCAGGCAGTCTCTGTGACCCTGTGATTTTGGGATCCTGTGACCTTGGGCTTGTTACAGCACCTGGGAGTGCAGCAGCTTCCTCTGAGTGTTGTGGGACTGGCTGTAGAGCTTGTGCCCAAGGTCTGCTCAGGACATCAGCCCAGAGAGACTGGAAGGAATCCGGGCCACTCTGCTGGTGGAGTTCCTTTGTGAATGGTCCGGCAGGTCCCAGTTACTCCCAGTGTTGGGACCGATGTTGGGTCCCCCTCACCTCTGATCCTGAGAATTTCAGAGCACCTGGGAGTGGAGCTTCCTCTGGGTGTTGTGGGACTGGCTGCAGAGCTTGTCCCCAAGGCGCTACTGTGGTTTTTATTTTACACAAAAAGAAGCTGGGGTAAACAAGCTAAGAAGTTGGCTACGACATGAGAGCTGGGGGTGAGACGAGGCATGAGGCATGTCCATGAGGCATGGCTAGCAGCCAGGGCAGGGCTAGGGCTCAGGCAGCCAGGGCAGGGCTAGGGCTCAGGAAACTTGCTGCTGTCTGCTTTAATATTGGACACTGTACTGATTCCACTTTTTGCTGTTACTCACAGGCCACTGACAGCAAACTTAGCTATGCACTCTATAAGATGCAGAAGTCAAGAGAATGGTTAAGCACTACAAGATTAGGAGGCAGGACAGAATGATCACAGAATTGGATCTGTGAAAGGGTCTGGAAAATTTGTTTCAGAACAAAAGTAAGTTTGTGAAACAATAAAGTAAAAATGGATGGACACACACAGAGACATATGGCATTATATAATAAGTTCTGCTGGGAAGCTAGAGTACTTTGGAATTCTAGGACTTGCAAGGTGAAATCAAGCAGACCAAGCACATCTGAACATTCCTATCTTTAGCATCATCAGGCAAAGCTCACCATGGGGATGGGGTGGGGGGCAGGGGCTGGGCTATGGGAATCCCAGTTATCAGAAGACAGTTTCTGCTCATTCTAGTTCACTAATCACCCTGCTCAGGTCTGTTGGTGTTGGGCTCCCCTTAGTAATAGTTAAAGAGTCCCATAGTCTGAACTGAGACCCCATTAATAAATATTATGGTATGTTCAATGCTTCAGTCTCAGAAGAAGAGATGGGGTAGTGATGGTTAATGGGTAAAGCCCATAGGTTTGTGGGATCTTTCCTACTCTTACAACATCCCTGAATGAAGGTGACACTGTTCCTTTTGTTGCCACTGTTGCAGGGTTGAGGAATGGGTTCCAGGGTTACCTGTCTGTCTACTGATCACACTCCAGGAATCCAGTGCTGGCCACTGAGGATTCCAGTCTACAAGAGGTTCCCTTGGCTTTCCCCTTTATACTAGTGAGGCTCTTAAACATAATTTATGTAGTGGCATGTTTTGTGTGTCAACTTGGCACAGGCTGGAGTTATCACAGAGAAGGGAGCTTCAGTTGGGGAAGTGCCTCCATGAGACCCAGCTGTGGGACATTTTCTCAATTAGTGATCAAGGGGGTAGGGCCCCTTGTGGGTGGTGCCATCCCTGGGCTGGAAGTCTTGAGTTCTATAAGAGAGCAGGCTGAGCAAGTCAGGGGAAGCAAGCCAGTAAGAAACATCTCTCCATGGCCTCTGGATCAGCTCCTGCTTCCTGACCTGCTTGAGTTCCAGTCCTGACTTCCTTGTGATAAACAGCAATGTGGAAGTAAGCCAAATAAACCCTTTCCTCCCCAACTTGCTTCGTGGTCATGATGTTTGTGCAGGAATAGAAACCTTGACTAAGACAAACTGGTACCAGCATAGTGGGGTATTACTGTGACAACCTGACCATGTTTTGGGGAGGGCTGTGGAAGCACTTTGGAACTTTGAGCTAGAAGAGCCACTGGTTGTTAAGAGCTCTGTGGGATGTTTGTAGGAGCTTGGAAGATCATGTTGAGAACAATGCAGAGATGGAGGCCTGGCTTGGGAAATTTCAGAGGGAAGATTAAAGACTTTTATCAAGACCATGTTGTTTTGATTGTGAAAATTCTGTGGTTTTGGTTAGCTGGGGCTGAAGTATCAGCTGTGATTAACAAGATATGAGAACTACCAAAGTGAAAACTTTGCATTACTGGGACTATTGATGCTGGTTAGCTGGAGCTATGAAATTAGCGGTGATTAAGAAGAGACCAGCATCACTGAGGTAACATCTTCTGGGAAGTGTTTTCTGAGAGCACAGAGAGGCTGTATTCTAGAGCTAGCCAAGGTTGTACCTTGTGCTGCAGCAGGACTTGGTAATGTGTAAGAGTCACCCAGGTGGTACTGGTTTTAAAGGCATGAAAGGGTCATGAAGAGCAGCTGAGGCTCAGCACAGTGAGAGGCCATGGAAGAAGGCCCTTGTTGAAGGGGCAGCCTCGGTTTGCAATTGATGGTCCAGGACTGAATGGGTCATGCAAAGGAGTTGAGGCTTGGCACCATGAAGAGAGCCTATGAGAGGCTATTGGTGAAGCCTAGTTACAGTGGAAAACAGTGTTTTAGAGATGCCAGTACCATGAATGACCACCAAGAACAGCAGCAGCAGTGGAGTATAGGCATCTGGATCCTAGAAGACAAGGTGTGTGTTACAAAGGGCAGAGCTGGAAAAGTGACCCAAGCCCTTAGAGGAAACCAGAAGATTGTGAGTGGATCCCAGACATTGGTTTTTCTTTTGATTGTGACTGTGCCCTGATATTTTTCCCTCTTGAAGAAAGAAAGTATTTTAGTGGAGCCCACAGTTAAGAGACCTTGAATTTTAAAAGATATTTGGCATTTTAAATTGATTGAACTTTTAATATGTAAAGACCGTGGGACTTTAGATTTGGGGATGAATAAGAAAGTAAGGGTTGAGGCTTAATAGTGATGTGTTTGTGTGTCAAATTGACAAGGGGTTAATTGTACTGGTTTTGTGTGTCAAGTTGACACAGGTTGGAGTTAGCACAGAGAAGGGAGCTTCAGTTTGGGAAGTGTCTCCATGAGACCCAGCTGTGGGACATTTTCTCAATTAGTGATCAAGGGGGTAGAGCCCCTTGTGGGTGGTGCCATCCCTGGGCTGAAAGTCTTGGGTTCTATAAGTGAGTAGGCTGAGCAAGTCAGGGGAAGCAAGCCAGTAAGGAACATCTCTCCATGGCCTCAGCATCAGCTCCTGCTTCCTGACCTGCATGAGTTCCAGTCCTGACTTCCTCTGGTGATCAACAGCCATGTGGAAGTAAGCTGAATAAACCCTTTCCTCCCCAACTTGCTTCTTGGTCATGATGTTTGTGCAGGAATAGAAACCCTGACTAAGACAATTTATATGAACTTTCATGAAGTTTTATCCTCATGTTTATGAGTTTAAAATACCTGTTTAATACTGGGAATATTAATGTAAAAGGTTACAAGTGAATTAAGAATATACATTTTTTTTTAACCTTACACTCTGTGAAGTATCAGGAAAAATAATCGGAAAGTAAAGAAACTTAATTCTCCCCTTTCTTAGAGAAATAAATGAAAATAACTTCTGATATGCTAACCTAAGGGAAGGACATTCCTTTGTTCAAGGTCCTCGACTTTGCTTTGTGAAGAGCTGCTTCATATCCAGCAGTACAAACAATGAACACGCATTTTCAACATCTACACACAGACCAGAAGGGAAAGCTTTATCGTTTTCTTCTAGGTCTAAGGCTCTGTGTCACTGACATGACTATGCCCATGTCAGAAATATACATTCACTCAGGATGGAAAATACCCACTCATGGCTTCCTCAGCTCTCCAGATTTTTATATTGCTATTTTTTTCTTATTAAAAATGTCAAGCATTATTTATCGTAAGTGGTGGAGGAAGCTCTGAGTGAGTATGATTGCGATGGGCTTCTGCAGCTGAGAGCACAGTCCCAGTCCATCTTAACTTCTCTGTGTGTCTGTATGACAGGGGGAGTTTTGAGGGACAGAGAGGGGTGGCTACGACCAAAATTTATTGTCTATACATATGAAAATTTCAAAGAATAAAATAAAAATTCTTTAAAACATATAACCAGCCAGCAAATACTGTTTATACATTATTGATCATTCTGTGGCAGGATTTTGCCCTCTTTAAATCATTTATAATGCATTCTTGTGGAATGTCTTTCATAGCAGATGACTCTTTAATATTAATCACAATAAGGATACCTTCTGGCTTGTAATGTGGCAACAAATTTAACAAAATGAACCAAACAAATGTGAATTACAGACATAAGGTTATTTTTCCTTTGTTAAGTAAAATCTTAATTTCCCTATCTTATACTACAGAGTTTTCTTTAATTTTATTTCCTTAAAAATAACTACATATTTAGTAGAACACTATGATGATTTGAACACGATAATGATATTGATAGTGATTTATTTTCATATGTATTGTGATCTCACACCATATTTCGAAGTAACTATTCCACCAAAGAAGGAATATTTACAAGGAAGAGATGGTTTCATGTGTTTGTAGAAATAGTTACAAGTCATCTAATGTTTTAGCAATTATAAAACAATTTGGGAGAATGGAATTTGGCAAATTTTACTTCCACAAATGTTAGGTGACTAGCAGGGGATCCTTGTTTTTCTATTTGGAAAAGCTCTTCTATACATGGAGTTAATTGCTACGTAGACATTCAATACAGCTGAGCTATCACTTCAGGAAGAGGAAGAGGGTAAGTAAAGATAGCCATTCGGTACACGTGAGGCTGTTCACCATAGAGTTTCTAAAAGATGCACCTCAGATAAAGAACACTGAATATTTGATCAGTGTTTGATACAGAGGTATACTAGTTTACACTCCTCTGTCATATATTATGGTTTTTGAAGAAGTTACCAAAATCTCATTCACACACCAAATATGCAGTCATCCATGGATGTGTGTTTATGTGATGCAGATACTTCTGTGAGCAAAAGAGATGAGGAAATACTGCTCACTGAGGTAAATAATACTAAGTAAATGCTCCTTGCATTTTAGTAAAGTGTCCTACCAGGAAGGCAAACAGGAGGAGGAGTCGAGTTCAGGAAGATAATGGGAAAATAAGAGACTGTAGGAACTCTGGCTGTTCTGGCTGAGACTAGAAGTCACTAAAGTGGTCTGAGTAAAGAAGGGACATGGCCTAGATGATACACTGAGGGCATCATGGTGGCTGTTCCATTAAAATGGGAGTTGATGACCTGGTGGATAAAGGTACTTGCTTCCAAGTATGGCAACCTTAGCTCAATTCCCTGGAACCCACATGGTAAAAGGAGAAAGCCTTTGTAAGTTATCCCCTGACAAAAATATATATACAGCCAATGCAGACACATGCATGACCATGCACACAGGCATAGTTAGAACACGTAACTTAAGAGTTAAAATGTTTAACATCCTTAGTCATCAGGGAAATGCAAGTCAAAACTCTGACCACCTTACACCAATCAGAATGGCTAAGATCAAAACTGAAGGGACAGCACATGCTGGTGAGGATGTGGAGAAAGGGACACACTTCTTCACTGCTGATGGGATTGCAAGCTGGTACAACCACTTTAGAAAACAATCTGGCAGTTCCTCAGAAAATTGAAAATAGTTCTATCTGAAGACCTAGCTATACTACTACCGGGCATATACCCAAAAGATGTTCCAACATATCACGAGGACACATGATCCACTATGTTCATAAAAACCTTAATTACAATAGGCAGAAGTTGCAAACAACCCATTTGTCCTTCAATGGAAGAATGGATACAGAAAACGCGGTACATTTATACTATGGAATACTACTCAGCTATCAAAAATGAGGACATCATGAATTTTGCAGGCAAATGGATAGAACTAGAAAATATCATGCTGAGTGAGATAACCCAGACCCCAAAGGACGTACATGATATGTACTCACTGATAAGTGGATATTTCCCAAAAAGTTTGGAATACCCAGGATACAACTCCTAGACCATATGAAGCTTAACAAGAAGGTAGAGCCAAGTATAGACACCTCAATCCCACTTAGAAGGGGGAATAAAATAATCATGAGAGGCCGAGGGAGGGAAGGAGGGAGGAACCTGGGTGGGAGATAGGAGGTGGAGTGAAAAAGGGGGCAGGATTAGGTATGGTGGGGAGACAGGAGAGAAGCCCAGAGGGCCAGGAGAATGAATAGAAATATGCAGCAGTGTGAGGTGGAGAATGGGGGTAGGGTGATGGAGAGGGAACCACTAGATAGTCCTAGACACTAGGGATGTGAGAGATTCCCAGGACCCAGTGGGGATGACATTAGCTGAAATGCCCAACAGCGGGGAGATGGAACCTGAAGAGATCACCCCCAGTAGATATACCTGACTCCCAGTTGAGGGATGAGGCCACCTACCCATCTCAAAATTTTTGATCCAGAATTGCTCTGGTCTAAAGGAAATGCAGGGACAAAAAATGGAGCAGAGACTGACAGAAAGGCCATCCAGAGACCATCCAATCTTGGGATCCACCCCATGCCAGGGACCAAACCTGGACACTATTGCTAATGCCAAGATGTGCTTGCAGGCAGGAGCCTGGCATGGCTGTCCTCTGAGAGTTTCTACCAGCACCTGTCTGAGACAGATATAGATACTTAACAGCCAACCATTGGATTGAGGTCAGGGAACCCTATGAAGAGTTAGGGGAAGGTCTGAAGGAGCTGAAGGGGATTGCAACTCCATAGGAAGAACAACAGTATTAACTAACCAGACCCCTCAGAGCTCCTAGGGACTAAGCCACCAACCAAAGAGTATACATGGGCCAGTCAGTGGCTTCTGCTACATATGCAGGAGAGGACTGCCTTGTCTGGCCTCCGTGGGAGGGAATGCACTTGGTTCTGTGGAGACTTGATGCTCCAGAGAAGAGGGATGCTAGAGGGGTGAGGTGGGGGAGTGGGTGGGTGAGTGGGGGAGCACCCTCTTAGAGGTGAAGGGGAGGGGTGATGGGGTAGGGGGACTTGAGGAGGGGGGACTGGGAAGGGGAACAGCATTTGAAATGTAAATAAGTTAAGTAATAAAAATGATAATAAAAAAGTTAAAATGGGATGGGGGAAGAGGTGTACACTCTGTTTTGAAAAGGAGAATGGTTAGTAAAGAAAACAGTAGACTCCTGGCTAGCCCAAGCAAGCTTTGGTGGTAGTGAAACAATAATGTCTTGCATCTGGGTTTGAGCAATAGTGTATTGACATCTGGAGCAGGAGCACTCAGCAGCCAGAGAAAGCACACCAAGGAAGCTGAGAACAAGACACAATGTATCCCATTCTAAGTTTTTAAGTGGAAACCAAAAGAAGGCCAGCCCAGTGATTTCTGGTAAGCAACACAAGCATAAAGGCAAATAATATCACTGAAACTAAAAGAAAATAGTCACAGACTGATAAAAGGCCACACTGAGATGTAACAAGAGATATGCACTTGATATTGTCAAAATACACGTTGTAGTAGCTGAGAGAAGAACAATGAAATATGTATAGCTCCTCATTAGTGCTGGAGAATTAAACAGATATTCTCCACCAACACCAACCTTTCCATTGTCTCCTCAAGGAATCAAAATGATACAAAAATAGATCTAAAATTCACAGCAAGCAGGACTGGGGAGAAAACTCAGGAGAGTAAAGTGCTGGTCTAACTATAATGGCCAGCTCCAGGTTCATTGAAAGACCATGTCTCAAAAAATATGATGGAAAGTTGAAGGCAACTAGAGGAGACTTCTGGCTTCCAAATTTGCATGCATTGGCCAGTACACACACAATGCACACACACACACACCCACACACACATACACACACACATACACACACACACACACACACACACACATACACACACACACACACACACACACACACACACACGCACACATGCAAACGCACACCACCACCAGAACCACCAACATAAAATGACCAACCAAACAAAAAATAACCAAACAACAGCAACATAGTAAAGTGAAGCTAATAGTTACGTCTCAAGCAGAGACTGTGTATTCATTAAAATACATGTAGTTCTAAGATAATTTTAGCAAATTTAAAGTATTAGTTAGTATCAGATACCTGCTTTGAATCTACCACCAAAACAGATGTCAACAACTACAAGAAACAACATAGATGATGGACTTCCACAGAGCTGAAGTCTTCATCATGACCTGGAACTGCTCCTTCTACCTTTCTGTTACTCTGTCTTGTTGCTCATTCCTACAACTGCTCATCAGTGATAAAAATTCAAATGCCATTCCTGATCTTTCTTTCTTTATTTTGTTTTTCTTTTTTCTTTTTTCTTTTTCTTTCTTTCTTTTTTTTTTTTTTTTTGTGTTTTTGGGACAGGGTTTCTCTGAGTAGCCTTGGTTGTCCTGGAACTCACTCTGTAGACCAGGCTGGCCTCGAACTCAGAAATCCATCTGCCTCTGCCTCTGCCTCCCAAATGCTGGGATTAAAAGTGTGCACTGCCGCCACCCTACTGATCTTTCATCTTTCTTTAACCAATCACTATGTTGTTTTGTGTCTCCTGGATAACTTTTAAATTACTCTCACATCTCCACTCTCATTTCCATTTTCTAGTTTCAGGAGATTTCTATCTGTATTTGAATTAAATCCACAGCATCGTTCTAGCTTTGCCTTCTAGCTTTTCCTGAACACTTACTAGTTTCTGGAAAGTGATGTTGTACTAGTGTGCTTTCCACAGCAAGTTTCATGCAAGACCATACTGACTCCTTCCCCTTACCATATTTCAAGCAATCTATCCGCTTGTCTTGGCTAGTGGATTATCAACTTGACAGAAGTTAGAGTTGTCTGGGAAAAGAAACTCTCAATTTAAAAATGCTTCCATAAGTCCAAGAATTTTCTATAACAAATGAACTAACTCGAGAGCTTGGTTATTTTGAAGGTGATGTAATAACCAAGAAACTTCTGGAAGGATATGCCACTAGTCACTATGCCTCGTGACAGAAATTGCTGCTGGAGTTCAGTGTGTTTGAATATTTGCATGTTTTCTCTTGTCTCTTACGTCCAAAAGTAGTAAAATACGATACAAAATGAGGAAAATGAAAGATTGTAATTTTTCCAAAAAAAAAAAAATGCTTCCATAATCTTGGCCTATAGGCAAGTCTGTAACACATTATCTCAGCTAGTAATTGACATTGGAGGGCTTAGCATGTTAGGAATAGTGCCACTTCTGGGCAGGAGGTGGTCCTGGGTTTTATAAGAAAGCAGCTGAGCAAGCCAGTAGGAACAAGCCCGTCGACAGCAGGCTTTCATGGCCTCTGCATCAGTTCCTGCTTTCAGGTGCCTGCTGGGACTTCTCTGGATGGTAAACCACAAGCTACAGGATGAAACAAGACCCTTTCTTCCCAAACGGATTTTGGCAATGGTGTCTCCTCCTAGCAACAGGAACCCTGACTGAGAGATTTCTTATCTTCCCAAACCCCACTCCATCAACTTTATCATTGTGTATATGTCTGGTATTTGAAGAGATATGAACACACCATGGGCTGTACAGATAGACCCTCTTCCAAAGTGCCTAACCTCGAACATGCTTAAAACCAAAAAGAATCTACATCCAGAACTATCATCACGGTTGATACTGATGACAGCCTCTAGGCTTACCTATGAGACAAAGCTCTGGGCATGTCTGTGAGAAAGGCTCTAGATGGGATTCATTGAGGTAGGAGGACTCACTCTAAATGTGAATGGCACCAATCCATAAACTGTGTCCAAGAGTAAGGAACAAGGAAGATGCCATCTGATCACCAGTGTTAGTGTTTTTCCACTTCCTGATTGTGGGTAGACTGTAACCTGCCCCCTCCGTCCTGATGCCACACCATCCCATGATGAACTTGGCTCTCACACTGTGAGGCAAAATAATCTTTTCTTTCCTTTCTTAAAGTGCTTTTGTTAGACACTTTGCCACATCCACAAGAACAGTAGCTAATACATGAATAAATGAGTAAATGTTTACATACTTTGAGTAACTATCTACAAGGAGTTAGCGTTTTGAAACATATGTAGTTTAGAAGCAATTTAAAACTCAATAGTCTAAAACATATTTTTAAAAACATTTAGGTCCCATACCAAAATGAAGCAGTTCCAAAGAGGAGCTTACTACACACAGTTTGAAGATGTAGTTGCACAAACTCTACTGTAAGAAATGTTGTTTTTTGCTGCCTTCTTAAAAACACACATGAGATACTTAAAACTAACTGTACATGAGAATACTATACAAAACACTCTTCTGGTTATCTGGACAGAGAGTAACACACAGGCATGCACATGGTACTGTGTTCTGTGAAGGGTGTATGTTAAAGTACTTTTCTTTCAGCCCTAAGGAATTGTATTGTGTCCTGTGAAATCTGTATGTTAACATACAGTAAAGTAATGATGAACTGCGTACCCATACCAAATTAAAGCAATTTCAAAGCAAAAAAAATCAACCAACCAACCAACCAACCAACCAACAAACAAACAAACAAAAAACACCCCCTACAAAACATTTAGGAAATTTAGCAAATGTAGTCCCCTGTAACTATGATGAACCCATAAAGTACACATGTTACATTTCTCTTTAATATGCTCAGTGTCGTTAAAATGTGAGTTAGCTCATAAAGAACAAAGGTGCTATAGTTCGTTGAGACATAGTTTGCCTGGATAGCCCAGCTTGGCCTCTTGCCCCATTTTCTGAAGTGTTGTGGTCATAGGCACACACCACCATGCCAGATCAAAAAGCACTTTGTTCTGATATTAGGTGATACAGTAGGTTGTATTGGAATACACAAGGTTACTTGGTACACTTTAAAAATGCCTTAACAGTGTAGTTTTGGTAGTTTTAAAAGTTTTATATCATATATATATGATATAAAATATATATATATATCACAGTAATTGGAAATAGAAAATGAAGAATTAAATACTATTTTAGTTTATAAATATGTAACAATACATGCTTAATCTACGAGTTTGGTTTTAATTTACCTATACTTTCAAAAGTAAGTTGCAAAATCTTTAATGTGCATTTAAATATAGTTGATTAACTAATTAGAAACCACACCCACTCATGTGGAAGTGTCATCTTTCTCAGTTTTCATGATCTCCTGTAGTATGTAGCCTCCCTCTGGCATTGATACGTTTTTAAATTTTGTGATGAATATTAATATTATTAGTTAGAAATTTAGTGGCCTAAAAAGGATTCAATGGCCTAGATGATCTTTTTATACAACGTTCTATATATTATTTTGTTCTTATGTCTGAATGTGCACAGGTGTAGAAGTTATAGGTCAACTTGCAGGACCTGGATCTCTTCTGCCACCAAGAAGCTCTAGGGACTCAGGTCATTTGCACTTACCTACTGAGATTATCTCCCCCAAATAATATTGTTGATAACTGCTTTAGTTCTGATATTCTATCAGAAGACTAAAGCTGTAAAGAATAAACACTCTGTATCCAAAGTCTCTTTTTTCAGTCAGAAATCAACATAACAAAGTACCAAAGGCAGAGCCCCGACTTTAAATGGAAAAACAGCATGAGTGCAGATAATTTCAATTTTGTCTTTCTTACTGCTAAATAACTAGTTGTCTATGGAACACGAAATACTCTTTTCTTTTTCTTAATGGAAGTAGTCTTACACAGTGAGAAGTGTAGGTGATTTATATGCAGCATCTTACAGCGGCATCACATGAGTGCCAGACATGCTCCTCAGAGAAGCTAAGCCCTCACGTTTCCGTGTGAAAAAACTCACCTCGGTGGTCAGGTCATGGTTTTCCATGGCTAGGAAAATGAATCTCATGCCAGACTTTCAAAACCATCTGAATTTCCTTGTGATCTGAAGTTTCTGAAAATCCACTGACTTGATATTTTAACGGAGGTCTTTGTTTTTCTAAGTGGATAGCTTCTAGAAAGCTATTATGCAAAAATGATTTCTGTTTTGCAGTCATAAACACACACAGGTCTGGATCTCACTACCCTTGATATTTTAGTACAATCGTCATTTTCCCCCTGAATCAGATAGAAGTGCATTAGAAACATAGGTGATGCATGATAAGAGTAACCAGCTACCCTAGTTTCTCCCGGATTTTCTCCGTCAAACAGAAGTCCCACGTCTGGGAAAACCCTGTCCTACAGAACACAGGAGCATTCCTATCTCAGGGATGCCGCCAACTGAGGAACTCTAAGATAACAGAGCCTTACCTTCACATCGTTGGTGTTCATCCTTGTGCCCTCCTTTCCCACAAATATGTCGTCAATGTCCACAAGGATGTACCTGTCTAAGGACAGTGTCAGCCTCTTGCCTGACAAGAAGGAGATGGCATCTATGAAGATGAGCTTGTGCAGCCAAAAGTTCAAGTTGTTGCCAAAAAGAACTCGCTGGATCCCGTCATGAAGCCCCAGGTCATGTATGATAGTGGCATAAAATGCATGTTTAGAGATGGGAGGAGAAAGGTTTTCTGGAGTCTTAACTTTGGCAAATATTACTGGCTGGTAGGTGGAGTGGTTAACCTGAAAAACTGTCCAGTCAGTTCCAGGTAAAGAACCTCTGTCCAGCTTTGAGGATTTGGTCACATGAAGGAGTGGGGAGTGGGGATTAATACAGCAATCTTTTACTGCCAGGTTTCCACTTATGGAAAAGGGGAAGCCCCTGAACTGAAAACTCTGTAGGTTTTTCTCACTGGTTTTGTGGAATCCGATGATACCCACACCATATTCTATACAGTATTTATCTAAGAGGCTTCTATTCCAAGAGTCCATGTTTATATATTTTAGAATATTCTCATATATAATGAGAACATATTTGCCTTTCACATTATCTGTAAGCGCCGGAAGATCTCCTTTCCCAGGAGCGATTTCAGTGTGATAATGGAACCGGATGGATTCTAGCATCATGATGATGTCTTGACCAAGGGATGAGTACTGGCTCTCCACAAACACCAGGACTGTAGGGTCTGTCCTTGAAGCATCGGAAATCATTGTCCTTCTCACCTCCATCAGCCTGGATGGTATGTGCTGGAGGTCACCACAGTCCACTTCCGAAGCCCGCCCAGAGGAGACTTCACTTTCCTGTTTGTAGCCGCTGTACAGATAATAAGCAGAAATAATAATGCTTACCATACAAAAGGTGGCAAGCAGAATCAATGTTCTTTGAAAGTGTCTGTGAGGTTTCATGATAAAACTCATGTTGGATGCACTTTGTTGACTATTCCAATAGAAGCACCATTAAAAAAAAAAAATAGGAGGAGGGACGGAGTTTCAGGCACGCTCCTAGTCTCAGTCAACAGTTTATGTCACCATTGCAGCACATCTGGGTCA
>JADRCD010186166.1:0-11375 GCA_019843815.1 Montemys delectorum | reverse complement strand
AGTGATGATCTTTATTTTCCATTCCTACAATACTCAGGTTATTTTCCATTCCTACAAGACTACAGCCAGGTTTCTGAAAGGATGTTCACGTGGAGCTTGGGAAAGCTGCAGTGTGGGAAGTCAGCACCATAGCAGGAGCCTAACTCTTTCCTCACCCTGCTCTTTGAAATGGCTTCTTCCACAAAGAGCGGCATCTCCTGGAGGTGTCAAGCATCCCCCGCTGTCCATCACTGCTCAGCTTGAGATATGTTCCTTCCACCTGCAAGTCAAAGCAAGACTTTTACAAGTGTCAGCAACACAAGCTCGAGCTGGTTCTTGGCAGCCGCCTGGGTTTCTTTTGCCCCTGGCAGAGTGTTAGTAACTCAAGCGCAGCTTCCCCAAGCAGTGTTTCACCAGCGGGCTGGAGCCTCCCAGGTGCCAGAGAGCACAGGGTCCCAGCCTGCCCGATCCTCTTAAAGACATCTATCTATTTGCTCCTGGTCCCCAGGGCTCAGAGTGTGCAGTCAGGAATGACACATGTGTTGTAATTATTTTTAGAGCAGAGACAAGTTTGTTCTCCCTGCAGCCTGAAGAGATAGATGCATGTGGGACAGAGAAGCAATGTCTGTCAGAAAACTGGACCTACAAGAAGCAGAAGAGACCTGCAGCAGAGGACCCCCGCTAACAAGCCTAATGGGCTGAGCCTCATCACGTTCTCCCTAAGAAACCTCTGGCAATCGGTGCCACCCACGGGCACCAGGTGCCAGAGAACACGCTCAAACCTCTGGCCACGGCTCTCGAGATAGAACATCTGTCATTTGCAGGCACTCCTGACAGCAGATTTCAGAAATAACTCTTAAATAACTGTGGGGCACGATCTTCCACCTGGAAACTTGGAGAATGCTTAATAATAGAGGGTGTTAAAAATATGCTAAATTGAGCTCTTATCACCGGTCGCCTGGCCTTTTGTGAAACTATGTAGCAGTACGTAGCAGTCTGCCCTGGAAAGTCTCCTTCTGTTTGCATGTTATCAGTGCAGCCTGACTGAGGGGTTCCCAAGAATTAAAGGGAACAAAATCCAGAAAAAAAAATCACATAGAGTGAGACTCCTTAGTAATTTTGTTCCTCTTTTCTCTTTGGGGAGTGGATCACAAGATTGTAATTTTAAATAATCCCACAATTAATTCTTGAGCTACGCCATCAGGTTAGAACAAATGCTTCCTTTCTGGTTTAATTACACAGGAGGATGCCCTGTGAGCTTATTTGTAGACAATAAGTGCTCATTAAACAAGGTTTGGATTGGCTTCAGCTTGTCAGAAAAGCCATGAAAAGGGATCACTCTCTCCATGTCTCTGGGCCCTTAACCCCTTCTGTGCCAGCGTCAATTTCTAGTTGGTTTCCTGGAGCTGTGGGTGGACAGGTACACTGTGCCATCCTTCAGCCTGTTAGCATCCTACTGTCTTTCGCTGGGCCACTGGAAACTGTGGTTGGTGGAGGGGGTTGATGAAGGACACCCCAACCGTAGAAAAGCAGGCTTTGTGGTTACACTGGTGTCTGAAAGTCTCATCACTTGCAGAGGGGACACCAGAGCCGGAGATTCAGAATGTGAGGCCAAGGACATGGCTCAGTGGGCAGGCTGTCTGCCTGGCATACCCGAATCTGAGGTTCGGGCCTGGCACCACGTAACCTGGGAATCATGGCATTTGCCGGTCATCAGAACTTTGGAGTCAGAAGGAGGAGGATCATAAGTCCAAGATTGTTTTCAGCTACATTCTCAGCTCTGTTTCACTCGGATGGGAGACGACAACCTGTGGAGCATGGATAAGGCCTATGGATGGAGCTTAGGCTACTCAGGGAGAAGGAGAACAGGAAGCCAGTGAGGGAGCAAAATCTTGTCGTCTCCACCAACAGGCTGATCATGAGCACCAGAAGGCTTGTGTGTGTGTGTGTGTGTGTGTGTGTGTGTGTGTGTGTGTATGCTCCTTCTTGTGTGTGGGGGTGGGGTGGGGGGGTGGGTGGGTGTGCGTCACATGCCATGAAGCTCTGCGTACCTCAGCGGCCTGGCCTGTGCAGCAGCACTGACTGAGGAACTTCCCCTCCAGAGGATGCCCATGATGACGATCACTAGAGCAGTGCTTTATTTATTTATTTATTTATTTATTTATTTATTTTTCTCCTCGTGTATTTTCTCAGAAGGTCAGACTTGTTATTCCAAAACGGCAGCACAGAGTAGTTGCTACCAGGCCTTAGGACGCCCATGTCCTGGGTGCTCACACACTCCCTAAGCAGCCTTGTAGGAGAAATACCAACAACTTCTACTTTGCTACAAGTGCCCACTAGAGCGTGGAGCCAAGCAAGAACGGATTTTAAACACTGTCCTCCTAGGCGAGACACATAAAAGAAGCCAGTCAGATGAACTGTCATTAATGAGTCTTGCAACTGGCTGTGTTGACATGGCACCTGGTCCCATTGCTGCCCATTGGCTGCCTGAGCACAGCTTTCTCAGAGCCGTGAAAGAGAGGCTACTCACTGCCATGTGGGTCACTCAGAGGGACTACCTGGCGATCTCGGTGGAGCACGGGTGACATCACAGCTGGTTTTGAGTGGGTCAGAGGGGACTATGCTTTATAGCCACTATTGCCTATATTAGAGTGTCAAGCACAGAAGGAATTTGTAACTCAAATGGGAAAGTTCTTTTAATCTATGCACTTGTCGGGCCTATGTAGCAAGTCTGGCATGTTGTGTCTACATTGTATGCTATCGCTGATTCTTGTTCTGTGTGCTGTGGTGAATGGTGGCTTCAGGAAAGGCTTGTGTCCAATCTCTATGGATCTGTAGACTCCTGTCTCTTTGTTGGAAAAGGGGTTGTTGCAGCTGCAATCAGTTAAAGAGGTTGAAGAAGATTCCCTGGCAGACCCGAGTCCAGTGACAGCGGTTTTCATAAGAGAAAGATGGCTGAGGCACACATGAAAAGGGAGTTGAAGACAGGCAGAGACTAGGGTAACACTGCGACAGCCAGGGAAACATAACAACTCCCCCACCCCCAGGAGCGTGCATGGGAACACGGACCTTCCCACATTTTCCTCACAGCATCCAGAGCCATGAGGGAATACAGTTCTCGTTCCTTTTGTTATCCTGTTTAACTTGGGTCTGATGCTTTTCTGGAATGGGTGCGACGGGCTTCCATGGGAGTGTGGCTCTGTGCCACATGTGCAAGGGAAGAAAGAGGAAGGGAGAAGGAATTCAGGAAGGCAGCTGGGCTCAGGAACCTTTCAAGGAGAGGAGTCAATGTAGCAGAAGGGAAGTTTGTGTGTCGTGATGAGGTTTGGGGAAACGTGCTTTCTCTGACTTTACTCGCTGGAGAACAGAGTGACTAATAATTTAAGGCTGTCCATAGAAGGATTTAGCACATTCATGTCAGATGAAGAAATGTGTTAAAAAAAAAAAAAAACCTCCCTCATATTCATAACAGTGGAAACTGTAGCCCTGATGAGCCCCAATTAAAAAAAAATAAAAAAAAGTAGAACGCTGACTCATCTGAATGGAAGCAGCTTGCCTGGTCTTGAGGGCTCCATTCTTTGCTAGTCTGCTCAAATTCCAAGTCAGCCCAAGTACTCTGGTGTGTGTTATCATCTCTGCCAGGATGGGAAGCCCCCAGGCTCTCTGGGAAACAAAATATTTTCATCATTTGACATGACAACGCATGTGGTTCTTCAGTAAGAAGAGTTGGTACCCACCCACACGGCCCCTAGTGGGCTCGGATCTCCAGCAGCCCACTCATGCAGCAGGGTAGGATAGCGGCCTAGGAGATAGCTGAGATGCTCCCTTTCCCAGGGTCCTGACTGGGGCTTGAATTTCTGCACGTAAGGCTGGGCCACCTGAGTGCCATGCTCACTGTGGTTGAGTGTAGCCTCTCCCAGGTACTCCCAAAAGTTCCCAAATCAAGAAGAGCTCACCCACTAGAACACTGTCATGGGCAGGGCTGGGACATTTGTTTCCCAGGACTCACACTGTAAATAAGCCTAGGATTAGCAAGAAGGCAATGTCCCAGGGTGGCCTTGTCTTCATGGTGGGATATTTCCCCAAAGCACACAATACCAGGGCGCCTCTGGATTCAATGAAGCTAAGTCAGCTCTGTGACTTGGTTCCTGATGCCTCCATGCCAAGCCTGTTCCCTCACCATTAAAAAGCCTTTTTCTCCGCCTCTGTGATCTCAAGAAAGTTCCATGCAGGAGTTGGATCTCTTACCCATTGGTGGAGATGGAGCTCAGAACACGTGAAGTTCTGTTTCCTTTGTGGATGGTGTTTGAGTTTGTACAAATGCATGTGAGCGTACTGATGTCTGTGGGTGGATAAATGAGTGTGTGCCTGTGTGTATATATGGGTGTTTATGGCTCTGTGTGAGTGAGTGTGCCCATGTGGGGACATGTGCCTGCATGGCTATGTGTGTATGTGTGTGTGTGTGTATGTGCGTGCATGTGTGTACATATGTGGCAGTGTGTGAGTGACTATAAAGGTGTATGTGTCCATGTGTATGCACTTATGACTGTGTGAGTGAGCATGCCTGTGGCTCTGTGAGAGGCGAGTCTGTAGGCTTAAAGTTGAGACTGTGAAGTTTGCTCATCCGAGGGTGTGTTCTTATGTATATTTTTCTATATAAGTATATAGATGTGTGAGTGTGTGTGTCTGTCTGTGTGTGCATGTGAGTGTGTGAATTCATGTGTGCATGTGTATGTATGTGTGTCTGTGTGGTGAGTGTGTATGTGTGTGTATGTATGTATTTGTGTGTGTGTATGTGTGTGTATAAGAGAGAGAGAGAGAGAGAGAGAGAGAGATCACCTGTGCAGATGTGTGATTATACATGTAAGTGTACCTACATTCAGAAAGTCCCACCAAGTGACACATCTGTCCCCTTGTGCTTATATCCCAGTGAGTGCCTGGGTGTTCTCACCACCTGAACAGAGGCAGGAACCTCCCCTACCTGCTCTTGGGAAAGGCTGAAATCCCAGTGCTGGGAGTCACCGCAGGAGAGAGACCAGAGATTTTGGGCTTGTGTGCTGGGTGACTGGACATTGTGGAAAGTGAAGAGTTGAGACTTCTAGCTATCCTACTGGCCCATGGGGGGCGCTGACAGGGGCCTCTATCTACCCTGAGCAAGGAAGAGATGTGGAGATGAAGGGACTCTGTTGCCCCAGCAGCTCATGTACTGCTAAGAAGACAGGATGAAGAGGAATGCAGCCCGTCCCCTTAGGGAAGAGCCTGGCTTAGCCTGGAAGCTGCTGGTGATCAGACTTTCTCTCGGTTGGGAAGAAACCACAGGCCTCATCTGTGTCCTACCAGGCATTTGTCTTCCATTTGTGCTTAGGAATAAATGGACATCTTTTGCTCATCAGGGTCCCCAAGCAAAGCCTGGCCAATGGAAGTGTGCATTATAAAACGAGAACACAGAAAACGAGGACACAGAAATGACATGACTTGCTTGTGAGGCCAGGCCTTAGTGACAGGAAGTTCCAGTTGTGTTCTCCTTGGGTGGCAAGGGAAGGAATCTTCTTACTGTCAACGGTCCCCTTGCTACAGATGTGACTCTCTGAAAACTGCCCTAGGCACGGACACACTGCTTTGCTGGCATCTCTCCACCCTGTGGGAAATGGTTTCTTTGTGTAGGGCTGTGGGGTGTGTGCATGCATGTGGGGGCCAGAGTTGGACATCAGTGTCTTCTTCAATCACTTTACCTAATTTTGTGTGTTCTCTCTCTCTCTCTCTCTCTCTCTCTCTCTCTCTCTCTCTCTCTCTCTCTCTCTCTTTCTGGTGTGTGTGTGTGTGTGTGTGTGTGTGTGTGTGTGTGTGTGTGTGTATGTGTGTTCATGTGTCCACATGCATTCTAAAGCTGGCCTTGACATGGCTCTCAGGGTCTCATTGAACCTTGAGCTCACAATTAGATGGAGTGACCCTCTTGTGTGTCCTGGCCAGTGGGATTTCAGGTACACCTGACCTGGCTTTTTATGCATGTGTGAGGGTGGGAACTTGGGTCCTTATGCTGTGTGACAAGAACGTCATCAGCTGAGCCATCACTCCAATCATATAAGTCACACCTTTACTTTATTACCCAAATGAGGAGAATGTCCCCAAGATCACATGGCTCAAGGATGCCAGAATCAAGATTTGACCACAATTCTCTGGGCCACCCCAGTCTCCTCTTCCAGTTACCCATGTGCAGCCACTCCGCAGAAGCGGTGAACTACACAGTGCTCATGGCTCACTGCTCATTACTCATGGGCCTCCCAGGGTTTAAGCCTCAGAACTTCCCCCCGGGTAGCGGGTGACATCATTGCATAATTAAGGTGACTGTGATGCCTAACTGTGTGCACCAGACAAAGGTCCCTTGTTTTAACTGATCATCCATGCTCTCCCTGTGCAAGACTGGGCTTCCAGTGGCAATTAAGGAAGATGGTTTAACCTGGCTAAATGAGAGCAGGGCTCAGGGCAGCGTGGCGGGAGGCGGCGATCCTATGTCACTTTTTAATTTGCTGGAGTAATGAGGGTGCCAAGAGAAGGTGAGGGGCAAGCTTAGGAGGGCTCGGCACTAATCCGAACCCTCCCTCTTATGTAACTTTCTTCCAACCTGCTAAATAGACTTTTTGTCTCTCTTTGTTTCTCAGTTGTTTCCACTGATGCAGTTGCTACAGAGTGTTCACATGCCCTGACCTTGGTTACTTTCTGTCCTCAGTGTCTTATGCTAATGGCTGTTTGCATATACATTCTGTAGCACACACTACAGAGGTTCAAAGCCACTTTGCTACTTAGAGGCTGCCTGACCTCAGGAGTTACTGAAGTTACTTAAATACTTAAAAAACCTCTTGTTATCAGCAAAATGACAGCAAATGACACTAGACTTACCTACCTCAGAAGGTTAGGTTGTCATTATGATTTTTACTCCTCTTTTTGAGACAGGGAATTGCCATATAGTTCAGGCTGCCCTCAAATTTGTGATCCTTCTGCTTCAACCTACAGAGAGCTAAGATGGCAAGTATATGTTACCACTCCCCATGTCTGTGATCTCCTAGCAAAGCCTAGTCGACCTAATGTCCATGTTTTCAAAGAAGAAGCTGAGCCCCCCCAAAGTGAAATGAGGTTTTGAGGTTACAGTTAGCATGTATAGATGCATGTAGGTGGGAGAGACTAAGGGTTAGATAATGTTGCCTTAGAAGCCCTCAGTGATCCCAACACATTCTTAACGAGCCTTATATGGCTGGTCAATGGATGTTGCCCCAATGTGTTCTCTCTCTTCTCCTTCTCTTGATTTTTCCTTTTCTTTGATTTTTTTCCTTTCCTTGATTTTTCTTTTCTTTTTATTTGTTTTGTTTGTTTTTGTTTTTTGAGACAGGATTTCTCTGGGTAATAGCTCTGGTTGTCTTAGAACTCACTCAGTCTCCCCACACAGGGATCCTCCACTTCTACTTTCATACACATGATCCTGGAGACTGTGGAGAAACCCCACATGCTTGTGACATGCAGGGACTGGGCAGGAATGGATAGGATGTATGCTTGTATGGTATTATTGAAGAATAAATAAATACCGCTCTTAAGCAAAGGCATTAGCTTTAAAGACATCTACCCATTCTACTGTGTTTGTCTGGCAGGATTATTTGTTTGTTTCGTTGACATTGAGGCAAGGTGGCTGCCATCCATAAGGGATTCCTGAATTTTCCCCACCCTGGGCCTGCCTCCCACATCTGTGAACATCTGGGCTGCATCCTAGGTTTAGCTGCTTGGGATTCCGTGGCCTGGGCAAGGGTTCCTCAGATGGGGAAAGATGGGTGGGAAGTCTTCCAGGTGTTGTGGTTTCAGGTCTTCTCTGTAGACCTCTCCACACTGCAGAGGACTCAATCTCTTCTTCAAGGCCCCTGTCACATTGCCATCTCTTTTCCATAGTCCTACCCATATATGGGAATACGACTGAACATACACTAGCTACTTCTCACATGTGAAGGTCAAAGGACAGCTTTCAGCAGCTGGTTCTCTTCAAACTCAAGTTGACAGACTTGGCAGTAATCACCTCTAACTTTGAGCCATCCCAACAGCTACCAGCCATATTCCTCCCTTCAAAAACATCCATGCTTCAGGTGTCCAACTTTGTCAGCTCTTTTTGTTCTGCCTTGGGGCCTCCATCTGTAGAAGCCTGATGAAGTGGTAGATGAAGGAGTGTCATGGGATATATTTTTAGTGACACATGGTAACCACAGTTACCTGGATGTCGGGACCAATTTCAAGAGCCCAGGTTAGTCAGGCAGAGCAGCTTGAGCTCTGGGGATGGATGGGAGCTATTCTTTACATATGACCAGGATATAGGTCACCTAGCTCAGCAGTCCTGAATATCTCAGGCATCCTTGAATTTGGCAATTTGTATTTCAAATTTTGTACTCATCTTGAATAATATGCCAGATGCCCCTTTTCCCTTTCATAAAATCCTCCAAAAATGTTTTCCATCAATTCCTCCTAGTTTTGTGGTAATCAATCACAAACATGTCACTGGCACTCAGAGGCAGGGACACTCAGAGACTAAACTCTTCATTAATGTCTAGCCAGAAGCTCTGACTGAGTCCCGTACATTTGTCTAGTAGATAAGACTGGCTTTAAAAACAGTCTGTTGGTTCTGAATTCTGTTTTAAATATAAGAACGCTGTTAAAAGAGAAAAAGATAGGGTAAATAAACAAGGTGGAGGAGGAAGAAGGTGGAGGAGGAAGATGGGGAGGAAGGAAAGGGGAAGGAGGAGGGAGAAGGGAGGAGGAGGAGGAAGAGGAGGCCACCTGGAACCCAAGCTGCCTAAGTCTTCATCCCAAATGCCAGTGCACACCATTGAGATCTTGCACAAGTCCCTCCACATTGCTGACTTCAGTTCCTTCCTTGCCTACAAAGTGCGAAGTAAGGCCATTTTCCAGTTCTAAAGTTCTGAAGCATTCTTAAGAGATTTTCAAAACAAGCAGGGATGCCCTGTATACTGTGAAGTTGAAAACAACAGTTTGTGGAGGAGTGAGCTGTTAGCTGACTGAACCAAGCAGTATGTATGAGGTGACTAACCCGACAAGAATAGGTAACAACATTTTGTGGATCGTCTCTTTAAATTTAATATCTGTGTGCTTTTACTAAAGTCTCTTATGAAGCAGTGGTAAACCTCTGCTTAAGTAATCATTGAGAGATCTTTTCCCTATTCAGTGAGACGTCAGAATAGTAACTTCATTTTACCGTGAACCTCTGGTATTTAGTAGCATGAATCATAGCTTCATGCTCCCTTCTAAAGGAAACAGGCGTCCTCACCAGGTCCCCTCTACTGATGAAGACCCTGCTTTCAAGAGGCCTTGCCCAGGCTCACACAGCTGGTTGGTGGTGGTGCTAGGATCTGATCCCAGCTGTCTGACCCCCAATGTCCACTCTCTCCCTTTCTCCAGCTGCATCCTGGGGAAGCTAAGGGAAGGCTCTACGAGTCACTTGGCATCTCTCCAAGATTCTGGACATACAGAGAGCAAAGCACAATTGTAAACTATCTCTTGACTATAGCAGAGTTCATGGGGCAGGCTTATGAATTATGGGCAAGCTCTACACAGAGTCTCAGGAGGAAGGAAGGCCCCAGCTTGGACCACTGGGACTCTGGGTCATGATAATTCTGGGGACTTTTCTGAACACATGACTGTTCACCAAGGTGTCGTTTTCTTGGCGGCTCCCACTTTGGTCTTTACCAGATCTCGCGGCTTGGTTTCTGTGTTGTACTTTTCTTGTCCTGGTTGCAAGACTGAGTTCTGTGGCATCATCTGATTGGTGCTCCCCGAACTCAGGTTCTCTTGGTTTCTTCTGGAGCCGTAAACAGAATTATACAACTCAGAAGTGACCATCAGACACCAATTTCTATTCTCAGCCTCTTTCCCGAGGCAAGGGAAGAATGACGCCACTTGCCAAGTCTCAAATCTGTCCCACAAGCCTAGTCTGAAACTGGGTCCTGACTCAGGCCTTTTCTTGTTTTAATTATTTGTTTATTTGTGATGGGGACTTGCTGCTCCTAGGAGAGTCTCATTTAAAAAAAACAACTCCAAAAACATCAAAAAGTTCTAACAAAATAGCATCTTGATGATTTAAGTGTAAATATGTCAGGGACACATGGTTTCTATTATTCTTGAAATAACACATGGGTTTAGAAATCAAGGGGAAAAGTGTTTGGTAAAACACATTAAGGACTTGGCTAAATGTTTTTTAAAGACCGTCTCTGAGGCCTCAAGGGAGAAGCACAGAAGGAAATAAGTGCAGGCGCCTCAGTCCCTCGGCCCTCCCTTATTTGTCTCCTTCCTTGAGAGGAGATGAATTCTGTGTATATTCCCAGCAGGTGGCTCATTGATGAGGCTTGGGGCGAGGAGGCTCCACCTCATGGTAGGAAGGATTTATCAGGGGGAAGCTGGTCACCTCAGAGAGAGAGAGAGAGAGAGAGAGAGAGAGAGAGAGAGAGAGAGAGAGAGAGAGAGAGGGAGAGGAGAGGGTGGGGAGCAAGAGATGCTCTTTCGGGGCACACTACCGTGACCTACTTCTTTCAGCCAGATCTCACGCGGAAGTTTCTGCCATCTTTCATCATGGGTTCAAATTATGAATCGAACAGTGATCAGCCCCTTGAGGAGGTGAGCAGTCATGATCATCCCTGTCAAAACTTTGATCCCGTTCACCTTCTGTGGGAATCTCCTCAGGCTTCTGTAATCCTCCTGCCTCAGCTCTGCCTTTGTTCCTCACCCCTAGAAAGCCACTGAGCCCTTCTTTCACCATAGATCGGCTTACACCCTCTATAATTTTCTGTAAGTGGAAACATACAGCAACTGGATTGTCCCTGGCTTGTCCCACTCAGTAGTGTATGGACAGGCTTATCCTGTCATCCTAAATGCCAATAGCCATTTGTTTGCAGTGTCCGAAAGTGTTCCATGACATAGACACACCACAATTCACTATGTGCTGCTGATGGCCTCTGGTTTTATTTTATTTTTTTACTTTTTTATTTTCTTTTCTTTTATTTTTGTTTCTGTTTATTTCCAATGATGAGGCTTTAACCCAGGGTCTCAAGGCATACTGGACACACACTCAGCCACTGAGCCCCACGGCCAGGCATTTAGAGTACTATAAATATTATTTCTATGAACATGTGTGTAGAAATCAAGTCTTTTTTCTTTTCTCATTAAGTACCTAGGAATGGAAGGGCAAGATTCTTTCTAAGGGTTCCATTGGCTTTCCAAAGCCCGCCCAGCTGTCTTCTAAGCTGGTATACCATTCTCCACTACCCAGAACAGTACAGTCAGCTGCCATTCTTCTTGCCAACTTTGAGGGCAAGTTTTCAAGTCAGTCATTTTAATCTGTTGTATAGTGGCAT
>JADRCD010186163.1:0-10088 GCA_019843815.1 Montemys delectorum | reverse complement strand
GTGTGTGTGTGTGTGCATATATATATATATGTATATATATATATATTATATTTTCTGTGTTCGAAGATTTTATTTTTATTATTGACTTCTATTATTTCCAAATTATTACCAATAACTTTGATAATTTGTAATTTTCTTCACTTTTAGACTTTTAACTCTTTTAAGATAAAGTAGACTCCATGGAATGGTTTTGAAAATAGTAGCATTCTATTTGTGCCTCATCTCTTAGTTATTTTCTATTTTGTTATCATTATTCTCAAGGAAACTTCCTTTGAGTAGTTAGAAAATGAAACAAAGCAACTGCCATTTGAGTGTCCAGCAATATATAATCAAGAGGAGCCTTTATGACTTTCTTCAGTCTTGGCCATAAAACATGTTTGCATTTGAGACATAATGAATGCAGATGTGGTTTATACATAACAAGGCAATTGGATTTTATGTAAAGAAGTTATACATCTTGTAGTTAGTACAATGTGATATCCCAATAATGAGTAAAATGGGGAAAATATTGACACAAGGAAAATTGGTAATACTAGGACTGTCTGTAACAATGTTTCAGTGGAGTTCAAAAATGGATAAATACATATCTGTGAGATTCACATTCACTATCCCTTCTACCTTGATATTGAAAAAAATTAAATTCATCAAAATTTTATTTCAAGTAGATTTCATTTAGTGGAATGTCTTTTCAGATGTACATAAATAATTTTATACCTAAGATGCTAACTAGATATGACAGGGTTTCTCTGTTTAGCGCTGGCTGTCCTAGAACTCACTCTGTAGACCAGGCTGCCCTTAAACTCAGAAATCTGCCTGCCTCTGCCTCCCAAGTGCTGGGATTAAAGGAGTGCACCACCACTACCCGGCACTAACTATTTATGTTGAAAGTGATAGCTAGGGTACCCTTCATGGTTATTCACCAAACCAAATCTACTCCAGTTTTCTCCATTCAAAGGAAAATAATGCTCCCATTAGACATCCTTCCTTCTTTATTCTTCTATATTATCACACATTCATTTTACCATTGCTTACAATTACAGTTCATGAACATGAAGACAACAGCAACATAACAGTTTTAAGCAATTAACAATTTAGTTTTGTTACACACAGCGGAGAAAAACCTTGTGCGTGAGTAAAATTATGATCCATATCCATGTAGTCATATAGTATTGACAATACAGGATAAATATTCTGCACTTGATCTGGAAAACCCAGAATTACACAGTAGAAGGGTTTGCCTCATCATACCACATATCCCCCTGTTCTCACTCCTTATTCTGCATAATATCACTATTTGCACTTTAGCTTGCCATGTCCCCACACTCCAGAGTTATCTGTAAAACTCACCCCATTTACTATAATGTTGTGATATATCTCTACAAAATATTCCTAATCTGAATGAGAAAACTAGCTTCTATGTTCTCAAGTGTGGAATAACAGATATAAATACCAGACCAACTTTCTCACTTTTGTGTGATGTATTAGTAATTTTAGGTGCTTCGTTTTTGTATATTTGGATTTCAGAACTACCTTCTTGCCTTCAAGGTACCCAGCCATCATTATGCAATAAGGAATGAATGTCTTCACTTCCTGGTCATTTTTCTTGAATTCAATAACAGATAAATACATTCAGAGGGAAACAGCACAGATACTTTTACATTTCATATGCTTTCAGTCCAGAATTCAGAAAGCTAAAATTAAACTGGGAGAAGATCAAAGAAAAGATTCATGGATGTGGTAGAATAGGAGTGGAATGTTGGATGTTTACATGGGGTAAGAGGCCTTGTGGTAACTCAGTTTGATATTTTTTTTAGATCAAAATATGAAGGGCTACAGTGTTTTCATATTCAGCATCATTCAGCCCTTGATGATATGAACTTGCTATGAAAGAAACTATTATTTATAAAATATATGTCAAAATCAAGGCATATTGATGTGGGTAAGCACTACCAGGATAAAAGGGGAACATCTCTACATTTTGTTAGCCAGCAAGCTTAGAAAACTTGGTAAAGTCAGGGCCATTGAGAAACCCTGTATCAGCTGATCTTGGGTTAGTGTATATTTACATCTTAACAGTATTTTCTGGGTATGAAAGAAAATTTACACATGAACTCCTAACTATATTCACATGACTTGTGCCAGATCAAGCCACCTAATATTCCGTTATGGCTGGACAAGGGATTCATAAAGTTCCACACTTATTTGAGTAGGTATTTGCAATATATATAGGTATAGGCTGCTGGAGATGGGAGAGTAAGGTTTCTTTAGGTATGTTCCCCTAAGAGGTCTTTCATTTTTATAAAGATTTTTTCCCATCAATACATATGCTAGCAGCACTAAATTGATTCCTTCATTGTAAATGAGAGAGAAAGAAAGAGAAAGAGAGAGAGAGAGGCAGAGAAACAGAGAGTGACAGAGAAAGCACATCAAGTTGAGATAGATTGCAATACTACTGATGAGGAGGAGTTTTTAAATCATAATATGTATTAACAGAAAATATTTTTCATGAAATATTTTCTGATCATGGATTCTGACTGAATTCCTCCCAGGTCCTTCATACTTCCCAACCTATTTAATTTTATGTCTTATTTATCTATCTTTTATGAAAAGAAACAGGAGAATATGAAGTCAAAAAATCAGTATAGGATAAAAAACACAGAAAAAAAGAAAGTCTAAAAACAAAGCAAGTATTAAAATAGCACCTATATGGTGCAGCTATATATGTACACAGTGAATATCTATAAATATAACTTTGGAAACCATAGTAAATAAACAACACAAGAGTAAGGTTTAAAAATGTGTAGATAAAGTATTTTATGTTTTTTTTTTTTACAAAAAAGTACCATTTATTTTTAGTTATCAATTTATTGCTAGGCATGAGACACACCTATTAGTGTAGATTGTTACTCATTGAAACTTCTCTCTTTTTTTCTTTTCTTTTTTTTTGGTGAGTGGTTGCCAGTTAGAGATAGGTTCATGGTTAAGGATGGG
This sequence comes from Montemys delectorum, assembly GCA_019843815.1. Lineage (NCBI taxonomy): Eukaryota > Metazoa > Chordata > Mammalia > Rodentia > Muridae > Montemys > Montemys delectorum. The sequence continues at coordinate 7,097 of JADRCD010186163.1, read as the reverse complement.
GTGAATTTGTTCCCTTTGTTTTCTTAGTCCTGGAATAGTTTTTGGATTTGTCCTGTATAGACCTGTTAATGTTGCTATGGCCTTTGTGAGTTCATATGTGAGCCAGTTTTTTTTGTGCCTAGAAGTCATTTTATACTTTGTGTTTCATATCCACAGTAGGATTTAATTTCATTTCTAAAATAATTCTTAAATTATTTCTTTACCATAATAATATTGTAATACCCTCCACACTAATTTGGAATATTGCTTGATCAGGGCTATAGCCCATCATATACTTATTTAATAAAAGGGACTTTTTGAAGGGCACTTTAATAGAAATACAGGTCTGATCTATTATCATTATTCATGAATGTAGTCACTGGAAAAACTGACACAGATTCCAGAGTTATCAGGGGGTATACTTGGAAGCCCACAGTTAGAAACAGAAGGACACAGACAGAAATGGGGGATTTCTAGTAGTTAGTCAGTATTAAAGTCTATGAATTAAAACACATGCTTAGTCCCCAGGCTCCATTAGCTGATTTTGTCTGTTGTTTGTTGGTCCCAGAGCCTAAGGTGACTTACATTTGTTCCTCTCTCCTTTTACTTTTCTTTATTCTACTATCAAACATAGTGACTAAGTATACCTGGCTGAAACTGTACCATTAGTGAAGATATTATTTAATGAACTTTTATTTTCTACTCCTGGGTTTCTGCTAAACTTGTTCTCTTCCTCTTTTTCTTCTGATTGGTACTTATTCATTCTTTGTTTTTATTCACACACTGAGGCAAGCAAAGCCAACCATGTTAATTTGAATCCAAGCACAAAGTGGTTTTTACAGTCTCCTACCTGAGGTCCTGCTTTGAGCTGCTTCAAGCAAAGGGTTTGACTACAAAGTTTTACTCAGCAGAGGGGGACTGCTCATGAGATCTGCAGTTTTATTGCACCAATGGAAACAAACATGTGATTAACAGGATTCTTTAGGTTTTCCTACCTTTGTCCAGAGAGTAATTTTGCATCTGTCTCATCTCTTGGGATTTTGTTCCTCATATGATTCTGTTTTAGGCATGTCACTCACAACTCAGGTTTGGGTTTGAGCTTAGTAGAGAATGAGATAAACATGGCTTATCTTCATGGTTTCACTTCAGTCTACAGAACCCGATTGAAATGGGAGAACTTTTGTTACACTCTTTTCATAGCAACATCTATAAAATGTGTCAATTTGATGATATAGAAGTCCATTTAGTGACGGTGACTTATATAATGAGGATGCAGAGAGGACGAATGAAAATTAGGAAGATGAAGGTACAAACTTTTATCTGACCAAAAAGGTAATATAGAAGTGTTGCTCCTTCTAGAGTGTCTCAAAGGATGATCCAATCAAGGGTCCATAATAAACCTTAAAATATGGTGAAGTTCCAGAGCAAAGACAGGCATATAATTGTAGTATATATTCTCCTAGCTTGTATGCAAGTGGATTTTATGTGGAAGATACTCTTTATGTATAAAGAGTAACCTTTTTAATAGTCTTATTGTACTTTCCCTGAGGAAATAGTTAAGAAAATATTTTGGTCAGTTTCGTCTTTATTGAAATACAAGAACCAGCAAGAAAATGATCACAGCCATCTTTAGCCCTCTTTTTCAAAGATATTTACAAGACCTGATGAAATGTATTATTGTTGTTAATGAAAAGATGGAGGCAATTAGACATTGTTCATTGTCTACAATTTGTTACAAATCTTTGATTGGCTCTGCTCTATTGCAACATTATGAGAATTAATGGGAGTTTTTCAAATAATATAAGCTTTGTTTACTAAAGTAAACTGCAGTTTCACAACTGGCTAGGCAAAGCAACAGAATTCTGTAGAAGAATAAAGTAACTGTAATTAACTTTATAAATATCAGACTCCTGCATAAGGAAAAAGAACCTAGAAGATTTTAAAGAAAGCCTGTGAAGTGCAGTATTTGATTAAAAATTCTGAAAAGAAATAGTATCCTATTGAGTCATTTTTATAGGGTTATCTAGAAAAATTCCAAATACACTACTTGGAATTTCTGAACAATTACCCAAAGCTATGAGTTTGATGTTCAAGTATCTGACAGCTTCCTTTATTCAGAAAATATTGGGGATTATGGTATTGACCATAGGATTAGCTTTTGCTAAGAGGAATAAATGGACACCAGGAAAGAGTTCCTGTCCAATTGTAGAATGAACCAGGTCCTGTACCATTTGAGTTGTAGCCTTAGGTTCAAGTTTCCCCTGTTTATAGATCCTTATATTCCATTTTTTGAGATATTAGTTTCAGAGAAATTGTTCTTTATATTTAACACATTTAGGATGTGGATGCGGACTACAAGATCATCCACTAAGGAAGAGCGTTCATTGTCATGGATGTGAGACATTAGGTACTATTCTTCCATGCAAATAAGGAGGAAGATTTTCTGGTTTAGCCTCGAGAGGTGGATCTGGATAGGCACTGAAGAAAAGAGCCGCAGACATCTGGTAGGTCTTGTTTCCCTATTCCTTTTTAACCAGTAATGAGACCAGCATGCAATTCATTCTAGTGGAGCTGTGCCCTATCCAAGAGAAAGGTTACTGCTTTGCTTTGGGATATCCTGCTGTGCAATTATATTTATAAATTTAGACCATTTTATTGAGATATCCTTTTTTTCATAACTAATTTAGACTTGGTTTTGAACATTATTTTATATTAAATTAACTTAAATTATACTTTAATTTTGAGTTACTTGCCTTAGACTTAGCTTTAACAGTACCTAAGAAAACTATATAATGTCAGTTATAAATTGTTTTTCCTTTCCAAATTTATTTCTGTAAATCAATTACACTTTTACTTAACATAGCTACAGACATTAACTAAGCACATTGAATAATCTGATAATATATAAGGTTTCAGATCATTTACTTCTGGTTTTCATTATCTTTCTCTTAAATGATTTAAAAAATAGTGATTCCTATAAGATTTTGATTTTATTCTTTTATTTATGTTACAATGTTTACGCTTTAGTATTTGCAGTTTTTTACATTAAAGTTCTTTTTGCACTAAAATACATTTTAATCTATAAATACAGTCAATTTGAGAGAATGGTAATCTCATTTTTCTTATCCTTTTATATCATGTGTTTATAAAAAAATCTTTGTATGACTAAGTTTCTCTAAATTACTAAACCTTAATAAAATTAACAAAGACTTTTATGATTGTATATGCTTTTTTGAAATTAGTTTTGTGAATTGACATACATCTTTTAAAAGCCTTTGTTACCCTGAAGAAATTATAACTTTAGGAATGTATAATAGCTAATTATCAAACATATTTTCTTCTTGGAATTTTACAGATTTTAAACCATGATTTCAATGGTCTTACATTTCATAAGAGAAAGAAAGTACACATTTCATGAAGTGCTTCAAAGACATCCACAATGATGATGGGAGCCATACTTAAAAATAAAAAATATAAAAAATAAACCTAGATAAGAGGGAAGATTGCAGAGAGCTAAATATCTTTAGCTCTATTAATTCTATTTAACCATTATTAACACACACACACACAGACACATACACACATGTGCATGTATATGTATATATATATATATATATATATATAAAATTCAAACATAAATACCATGAGAATAGAGCAACAACTTAATTTACCATTTTTTTTGGTAATTACTCTTACCTAAGGGAAATATTAAGTAATATCTGGGAACCTAATTCACATATATTACATCTATTTATTGTGACATAGTTGATTCCCTCCACATTTTTAATTTTTAGCATGTGCTTCTCAAGTTTTCCTAAAGCCTTGAGCTCTAATATAATTAGGATCCAGTTGCGTATAACTACTTGGGAGACTGCTTGGACAAGAGGCTAAAGTTCAATGACCCTGGTCTATCTTCTCCTTTTTTTTGAAGATACATTAATTTAATAAGTTCAGCTGTAGTTATTTTAAGTAGGTACAGCTAAAGTTCTGAATAACTCTATTTGAATGTATTTTTCCATTTAGAAGATGTTATGAATCATCACCACAATAAAGAAACTCAAATCAAAACTTTATATATTAATGTAATAAATTATTATTACCTGTTTACTTGCTGGTAAAACTTTAGGCATTGCAAGTTTCCAGTTAAACCTTATAAAAAATATAGGATAGCCTTTATGATTTATGCAGCTAGTAGTGGGATTTTGTTTGATTCTGTTTTTGTTCGTATTTTGTCTTCATTATAATCATAATTTCATGTTTATATCATCTAATGGATTTTGCTGAGGAAGAATGTTAAAATAAGTAAGATGCTAGGAGCCTTTTATTAATTCTATATATGAGTATTCAGTTAGCTGGTTTTATTATAAACACCATATTTCAATGAGATAAATATTTACATCTATTAGAAGTAGCTGACTCTTAGATATTGCAAAGCGCAAATTGTCTTTTTTCGGGGTTATTAATTTGTTGAATTCTCCCTGTCACAAAATCAGGAGAAAAGCTTAAATTAGTATAGAGTATTTGAAGGAAACATTGACAAGAGGCTTGGGGTCTAGGGTGGACAGGCTAAAGCTGCTCTACAGAGTGAACTAGCTTTTCAGCAGATACGTGTGACATTATCTTAATATACTACACATCCAAAAATTATCCAAATTTCTGTAAGACTAAATTCAGTGGACTTTATTTCTATACTTATTTTTGTGTATCTTCAGATAGAGGTAGAAAACATAAAAATATTAACAATTACTTTTCTTATTTTATAAGATTTCAAGTTGTCAACAGTATAAGACCTGAAACCTAGAGGCCATCAAAGAGAAAGGTAACAAAAAAAAACTAATATTCAGAATTTTGGAGCAGAAACAAAGACAGACATTAGGCATAAGACAAAGAATTCCCAAGAATAGAGGGACTATTCTATCTCAGTTTCTGTTAGCATGCTTGGAGACCTAGTATAAATGGCAGGACCTAATATACTTATTTCACCAGTTTCCATTACAAACTACAAAGCCAAGGGGATTTTGCCATATAGAAAACAAAAACACACAAAAATAAACAAAGCCAAAACAACAGCAACAACAGCAGTTACACATCTTGTGTAGAAAGGCTTGTCTTGCCTTCTGTGACTCTTCTGTGGTGGAACTCTGGACTCACTAAGTGGCAAGACTACTAAGTAGGCTGGGGTCAAATCAAGGCTACAGCATTAGGAGTGGCTGCCAAACTGACATTTTTAGTTTCTACTCCAAGCCGTTTGATGCATTTTAGGGCAGGCTTTCCAGCTTAAGACATTATCTTGACTTCAATTCTCAATTCACAGGGGCTTTATGAGAGTTTTTGCAGAAGAGGAAATGAGATAAATATGTTTGTGTGCTGGACATGGTAGAAAGAAGGAACAGAGTGGTAGGGATGAAAACTGTTGAGTTGTAATAAAATGGAGAATGGGCCACGTACCATTCTCCATTCCATCATTTGAGATTATATATCCAAGTCAATTTGAATATTAAAACAGAAAGCCTTGAATTCAGGCTAGCAGTGATAATTGTCCAGTAAACTTCTGACCTCTGGCTTCAGCCTGAGAAAAGTCCCAAGAAAGGGGAGAATGAGGGTGGCACTGATTTAATAATAACTCACAGTCAGTCGTGGATTCAAGCTGCTTTCTCTTTGCCAGAGTGTTCTCATCATTCTTCTTTCTTCTCCTTTCTTCCTTTTCCTTTCTTGTTCATTTGCCTTCTCCCAACTAGAGAGCCCGAACCCAGTCTTTTATTTACTAAAGTAACATCATAAAGGCTTTGATATTTATTATTGATATTTTTTATCTCTGGTGTTAACTGGCCTGGGTGTCTGTGACTGGACCAGCCTTCTTGGAGGCAGGTAGAGTTGTGTGATGTAGGTAAGAGAAGTCCTCCTGTGAGGCAGTCTGTTCTGTCTCTGATTAGGGAAGTGAGGACTCTTGTGTCCCTGGTTAGAGAAGGCCTTCTGTGTACTGCTTAGAGCAGTATTCTTATGTCTTTGTTTAGGGAAAACCTCCTGGGAGACAGGCAGGGTGCAGGATTTAGGAGGGGTCTGACATGCAGATCTCATTTATTATGGAGGATTAACTCTGAATAATGGCAGAAGTGTATTCACCAGAAAGAGAGATTATAAGTAAAATAGATGATACAGCAGATCAACTTCAGGCTAACAGCACCTATCAGCCCACATGGGGAATCAATGATCTGGTGATACTCCAGGGGCAGAAACACCTTCCCTTCTGTGGTCAGACAATATACAGTCAGTTCAGCGTGAAAATGAGAGCTCAAAAGCTGTGGCAAGGCTTTTATTATTATAGACTGGAGAGAGGCCAAAAGTGTCAAAATTGGGATACATCATAGGTACAGAACCAAGGTAAAAACATGGGTGAAGATCTAAACATTGTTATCAAACAACTATCAGGTTTCCAAACTTTGATTTCTAGGAGCCCTGTCCCTAAACTGGGTACCATCCATGAGTTAAGAGACCACAGGCTAGTGGAAAGCTCCCACACACATCACCTGAGCAATTCCTAAGATGATACTTGTGATTCCACAAGTAGTTAACAGAGTGTGTCACATTAGGTCCCATGAGGTACCTTTTCCCTGTAGTTTTGAAGGTTTTGGATACATGGTCTCTTTAATGGAGAAGGCCTCCCATCAAGAGGTCAGAGTCAGATTGAGTAAAACCAAGTGGAATCAGAGGGGAGACAGGTGTATATTGAGAATGAAAGACTGACTGTCTGAGTGACATAGACCTTTCAGGTCTATTAAAGGACCCCACAGTAGTGAGTAAATGAGAAAAAGGGAAGTCTATGTGGAGAGGTCAGGCTCCTAATTAATTCATTTTCACTTCCTGAATGATGCACCTGATTTTTGATTTCTGATGATTCATATGACATAAGACAAAAAAGAGACCAGTATGAACAAATGAGAACATTTTAAAACTACAGGTTGCTGACAATCTCTGTGAGGAAAGGAATGCCTGTGTTGGTCAGAGTCTAGCTAAGTTTGTTCAAAGTTTATTCCAATATTTCACTGATGATTTTAAAGATCCTATATTCAAAATCATATGTCAGATTTAAAATCATGCGGAAGACTTTTGATGTGGAC
>JADRCD010186155.1:0-10992 GCA_019843815.1 Montemys delectorum | reverse complement strand
AGTGCTCTTAACTGCTGAGCCAACTCTCTAGGTCTCCAAGAGATTTCCAGACCTGGAAATTGATCCCATTTCTATTTTGTTTTGTGCTTCCAAGTATGTCATGCTGTCCAGCTTCTGCATAGGGAGAAAAATTCCTACAGGCACATGCTTCTGGTGAGCTAATTGGTTCACAGAACCCTGCTGACCTGAACCAGGGTGGATTTCTTCCTTCCAGCTTTTTGTCAGCACTAGTTAATGTAAAATGAACAGAATCGAGTCTTAATTTATAGTAGAAGAGTGTAGTGCATATATAAAAAAATTTAAACTGACAGTCTTCATGTCTTAATCTAAGTTTTTAAAACTATATACATTTGCAAAACTCACATGTGAGTGCTTAGGGCTGGTCTTAGACCCCTCTGCTGAAATGAACGCTGCCTTTTCCAGGTAGTGAGGAACTTCCGGTGTGAACGGAGGGACACTAGAAACAAGTAGCTGCCCCACATACACTCGAGTCGATGAACCGTAGATGTCCCCAGGCACCCCAGTGAGTGTACCCTGCTCTACCCTCAAGGATGATGGCAGGAAACCCGAAGGCACCACTCAGGCCTTGTCCTTGGCCCAGACAGCACCCTGGCCTTCAGAGGAAGAGTATGGTAGACTCTATTTGTGCCCCTGCTAGGGTAGGCCCAGGAAGCTGGCTGTGTCCCTCCTTAGTTGAGGTGGGACCGTCCCAGCATCTAGAGCGACATCTTTTAGTGGGTGAGGGACACAAATAAAATCCAAGTGCTGTGCCTCTCAGCCTCATGGTATTGACCAGTTCATGTTGAGTAGAGAACCCATGCTTCCTTCTATGTCCACTCTATGCCTGTTCAAGTTTTTAACAAATGTACCTATTTACTTAATCCTCTGACTGTGTATATGGAATATTCACTCAGAACGGAATAGTGACATCAGTGTAATAGAGCATATACCAAAGCCAAGCACACACGAAAGTGCCAATCCTGTGTAATTCTGATGATTATGTGGTTAGCCCCAATGAACACCCCATAGAAAGAAATTCCCAGTCATTGTACACTCCCCAAAATGTGTGCAGCGTTCAGATGATAAGAAAGGAGATGTCTCAGGGGCCTGGATGATGGCTGCTGACTTCATCCGAGGCTGAGGACCTCATCAATTACACGGAAGATCCCATCTTTTGCAAGAGGGCCCGGTGTTGAACATCTTTTGGGGAATCCCTGGAGGAGGACAAAGAGGAGTCTGCTTGCTCCAGTGGGATCTTCTAGAAATCCTTTCAGAGTGGGCTGTGGATGCATTACTTTATCATAGATGATATTTAGTATACTAAATGGAAGAACAGAAGGGTCGACCTCTGGAGAATGGAACTGTCATTTTGGGATGAGTAGGCCTCAGAATGTTTGCCTTGAGGCTGGAGAGAAGACTAATGATGCTCTTGTAGAAGCCAGAGTTCAGTTCCCAGCACTCACCTGAGGTGGTTCACAACTACCTCTAATTCCAGCTCTAAGAGAAACTTCTGACCTCTCCAAATGCCAAAACACACACACACACACACACACACACACACACACACACACACACACAGAGAGAGAGAGAGAGAGAGAGAGAGAGAGAGAGAGAGAGAGAGAAAGAGGGAGAGAGAGAGAGAGATATTTTGCTATAAATTTAACAAAGCAGAGGACTCTGTATATGTATTCATTTCTTTAAAAATAAAGTTTAGTTTATGTGTGTAGGGAATAAGGTCTGAGCCCACTTCTGGGTTTGTAAACTCACCAAAATCCACCAATCCCTGGACGTACTTTTAAATCTCACCTAGCCGCACCCTGGAAAACCCCACCCACTAGGAACCTTATATAAAGCTTGCCTCTGCTCAGTTTCCGAGCAGAGGCAGCCACCCTCTCATATCTCTTCCAAAGAATCTCATGTGTGAGGCTTGTTGTGTGACTTTGTGGTATTCCTTAGCTCCTGATTAGCAGGATACCTTTCCCCTCTGAGCTGCAACATTTACAATGTGCATGAGTATTTTCTCTTATGTGCACCTTCACGTGCATGCCCAGTGTCCTACTAGGCTAGAGGAGAGCATCAGTCAGATCCCCTGGAACTGGAGTTCCAGATGCTTCTGAGCCACCTTGTTGGTTCTAGGAACCAAACCCAGGTCCTCTGGAAGAGCAACACATGCTCTTAACTACTGAGTCCCCTCCCCAACCCCTCCATCCATTTCTTCATTTCCTTTTTCTCCTTCATGCCTTCTGTTGAAATCTGACACCCTCTCCCTACAACACTAACTCCACCTTTCTTCTCATCTTATACTGCCTTGGCTGCCTCTCTGCACATTTACTCTTCCTGGTTTTAAAGAGCAAAAGCAACATCAATAGTTGTTACAACCGTACCCTCCCAGCTAAACCTAGTGTTGTGGCTCTATTGTTGTTTGTCTCCTTTTCTTTCCCTTTTTACATGTGTGTGTGCACATTGGCATGTGGGGGAAATACTCATATACAGGTGTGTGCATGTGTGTGAAGGTGCAATGTTGGTGCGAACAATCATCCTAGATTGATTTTCTACCTAGTCAAACCCAGAGCTCTCCAATACGGCTAGTCTCGCTTGCTCTGGGGACCCCTGTCCTGGCCTTTAGAAGCTGGAATTACAGGAAGCCATCCACTCTCACCTGCCATTTTTAGAGGTTCTGGGGCCTGGAGTTGTGGTCCTCACAGATGTGCAAGGAAATGCTTTAACCACTGAACCATCTCCCCATAGCACCCGAGCCCTACCATCCTGTCTTCATCTTGCTTAGATTTAGTCCCCACCCCCTCTCTGACACACACACACACACACACACACACACACACACACACGCACACGCACACGCACACTCACACAGTCTTTTATGGTCAGTCACTAAATCCTCAGTCTTGTCTGCCAGCACTGTCTCTTGCACCCACATCTTTCCTCCTTGCCAGCCATCTCAGCTTGGATGGTCATGTGGTTCTTAGCATGCCAGGCCCTATTGCCCTATTTTAAGCATCTTACACACAGGCCCCTATTCAATCCTCGTGTACATACTGTTGTCCCCATTCTTCTGGTGAGGAAACAAAGGTGCACTGACCCAGCCCCAAGTTACAGTTAGCAATCTGCCCGGTGTCCAAGCTAATGATGCTGGCCCCAGGGTCACTTAACTGCTAGGAGGGCCTCTGCATGCCATCCCTTTCAGAAAGAAAAGAGCATGCTAACATTTGGCCCTCTTACGACGCCTGTGCAGGGCCTCACCCCAGGTAACAGTGATGATTGCTCCTATCCTCTGGCCTCTTGCATAGCCCCTTCCAGCTCTGTGAACACCAGTCAGTAGAGGTGAGGCAGATGAGCACCAGCTTGGCCTCTCCATGTTCTATGATACAGGTAAGCAGTGGCCTCAGCAATAAGGTGTTGCAGTCGAGTGGAACACAACCAATAGCATTGTCAACAGTCTGTGATGTTTGAGAGTTTATGGGGCCTCTCTGGCCAACAACTCAAAATGATGTAACCTGTTCCTGACACCGGGGGTTTTATTTGGTGATATATGGTGTCTGCTTGGGGGTATTGTTTCCACATTATATGGTGACTTCATCGAAACTCCTTTTATATGTGTGTGTATTGTAAGAAGCCTCTGCAGGAGTCCGTTTCTATATGGCTTTTCAAAAGGCTTGTGGTACCAGTTGCCTCTCCCCATATTCCCTCCTCTATCCTGCCTGCTTCTGCTCCTGGTAATCCTCTCACTCTACCTTCTTTATTTTTTATTTCTCTTCCTTGGGAGATTTCCCTGGGTACCCAACAAGCTGCATAACCACCATGAAAATCCTAAACAAAACAGAGCGATCTAATGCACAAATGCTAACATCGACATACATGCAAATGTTTTTCTTTCTGAGCCAGGGCTACAGTACTCTAGTTGACAGAACTAGAGTCTATTGACCTGCAAAGTTCTTACTTTCATATTTCTTAACAGCTTAATAATATTTCGTTGTGTAAGCATACCACATTTTTTACCATTCATTCTTCAGTCATTGGCCCCCAAGCTGTTTCCAGTTTCTGGCTATTATGACCATCAGTGAGAGTTCATGCCCTCGCCAGTGTCCTTGAGGAGCCTCAGCACACCCTAAAGCCTCTGTCTTGAGAGTGTAGACATATGGCAGCACCCACGCTAAACACAGAAGGCCAAGGCTGAGCAGAAACCCGCGTCACGCATACCACTTCCTGCCAGAGGAATGGGACCATGGGACCATGGGAACAACCCAGTTGTTTAGACTTAAGGACACAGAGCACAATGCTGAGCAGGGCACCATGGCTGCTTATAGCAGCTAGAAACTGAGAACTAGGTGCACACAGAGGAGTATAGGCAAGATTAGAAGCCTAACAGTAGTGTGTATGTGTGTGTGTCCATCTGTCCATCCATCCATCCACCCGTCTGTCCATATATCTGTCTGTGTTATGGAGAAGAAGGACTGCTAGGGTAAGAACCCAACCATCGTTGTTTTCAATGTAACATTTTATTTTGAGTCATGGTCTCACTAACTTCCCCAAGCTGGCCTTGACCTTGCCAGCCTCCTGCCTCAGTCTACCAAGTAGCTGGGCTTAACGGACATTCCTTCCATAGCTTGAACATTACACAGCAAACTTTGAAACAAATTGTAAGGATATAGATGATAAGTGGATTTACATCAAGCCTATTAGAATGGTCACCTACTGAGAGAAGAGGAAAGTAAGAAAAGAAAGAGGTATGAGGCATGGGGATAAAAATACATATGTACAAAACTGACCGTGATGGCACATGCCTTTAATCCCAGCACTCAGGAGACAGAAATAGGTAAATTTCTATAGGTTCAAGGGCATGTGCCTGGTCATCATAGCAAGTTTCAGGACTAAGTGGGATGCTCTAAAAATACATACATACATACATACATACATACATACATACGTACATACATACATACTTATGCACATGCATACATACTTATGCACATGCATACATATTGTCTTAGTCATTTTCTATTGCTGAGAAGAGACAGCATGAACAAGACAACTATTATAAGAGAAAGCGTTTAATTGGGGGTCTGTTTACAGCTTCAGGGGTTTAGTCTATTTCCATCATGTCAGGGAGCATGGTGGCATGCAGGGTGACACTGGAGCAGTAGCTGAGAGCTACATCCTGATATGTAGGCAGAGAGAGAGGTGGGAGGAGGAAGGGAAGGAGGAAGGGAGGGAGAGAGAGAGAAGGGGGAGGAAAGGAGGAAGGGAGGGAGAGGGAGAAGGGAGTGGAGTGGGAGAGACACTCTGCGCTTGGCAAGGGCTTATTCAAACATTATTTGAGGATGAATTGTCTGATTTTAAGCCTTCAAAGGAGACAGCCCAGGTCTCTGGACTTCTATCTCCATAAAATTCTACCTGCCTGTCAAATAAACATCTCTCTCTTGTAAGCCACTTATGATTCACCTGTTGACTTAGCTCTTCTTTCTAACATTATGCACGTAGATTGTATCAGCCTTTCTGTATCGGCCCTCCTCTTTTTCCTTGCAGTGGGGTAGGAGCCAGAGTCCCTCAAACAAAGCTTCAGGCATGTTGTGTTCCTCCCACCCCCAGGCCTCTTCCCCTCAGGCTGGTGGCAGGAGCCTCACCTCAGCCCACAGTCTCACCCTTGAGCCTGGCTCTCACCACGGTTTTGCACAGTGCACTTCCAGTTACCTTCCTCTTTCTGGAGCCAAGAAGCCTGGCGGGTTCCAGGCTCTTGCTCAGTTCACCATTGTAGATTTCTGCTCTGCTTCCCGACTTCAGAAGCATGCCTTGGAGCCTAAGCCAGCAAAGCTTTCTTGCTGTTCTTTTGTGTTTCCTGGACCACAGCTGTACTGAGCAGAGATGGTGTCCCTGCCTCAACAGACTTTAAAATTATACTAACAAGCCCGATGAGCTATACATTAGCTACATTAGTGAGAGGATGAATTGTCTAATCGTAAGCCTTCAGAGGATTTACATACTTCTGTTTGTTGGAAATCCATCTAAGGATTACACATTTAATTTATCCCAGGCCCATTATTTTTACAAACCGCTCCGAGGGATCTAATGTACTGGTTATCTCAGATCTTCATTGTTATTACAGAGAAACTGGCCTCCTCAGCATTATGGATTCAGAACCTCAACCATGACCTCCTGTTGCAGAGCAAGCCCTTCTCTCCAGGCAGGGAGCATAGTAGATATATTCTTCCCATGCCCCAGTTCTAAGGCTTGTGAGGCTCAGCTATGGTATATGCAGACAGAAGACTACATTTTTACCTGGCTCCTGAGTCCCTGGATTATCTGGGACCCCACACTCTAGTAGGAATGCATTGCATCCCTCTCTCTCCCCTTTTGCTTCCTCCCACTACCATCTGGATGGCCAGATCTAATGTCTGCCTGCAGGATAGGTGGGATCCCTCAGCCCCTCCTCCTCTGCCCCGTATGCACTGTACCTGTCTTTGTAGCACACATGTGCAATCCCTCCTGGACACCCCAGATCTTTTCTGTATCTAGTTAAGTTATACCCTTTTTTAAATCGCCCCTCCCACTCCAGAACTTCTACCATTGACTTAGCATTCACAGCTTGGCTTTTGAGAATCCATCATGGAAATCGTGTGGTCTCCATTTAGCCAGATTCACTAGGCTTCCTGTTACTTTCAGGAACTTCCTGATGCTAAATATTAACCTTGATATCTAAAATTAGGCGATATATTACATATACCTATTTGTACACACCCAACATACACACACCAAGCATCTTCAGATATGGTCAAACACATGTCACTTCAGTAATATCCACTCCATTTTTCAAATGATGAAATCAAAACCTACCTACAGTTGTAAAGCATCTACTGAGAAGTTGAGATTTGAACTGCTGTATGGCAGAACATTTCCTGAAGAGACTCAACACACACACAACACACACATATACAAGCATGCACACACACAACAGCAACACACACACACACACACACACACATCCACTCACCCCAGATATGAAGCCCACAACAGACCAAAGCACAGATACCACCAAACTTAAAAACAATGAAAGAATGGATTTCAGGGATTACTTATAGGAGCGGAAAGACTCAAAGGCACCTATATCAGAGTGTTTAGTTGTAGATTTGCTTGTCTGTGAGTCTTCTTGGCAGCTCAGCTCCCTTTACTCGGACAGGGAAGGGCCTAGTGAATCTGGTCAGTTTTAGGAACTTCCTGAAGCTATATGGAGTTATCTTCCTGTTTAAGGCGCTTCCCGCGTGAAGGAATGCTTAAGTTATGGCAGGAGCTGTTATACTACATAACTCATCTCCACTACCTACAAAATGATACAGAGCTTTGCTTCATCCAACCACTCCCATGTGCTATATTAGGAAAACAGCTACTGAAGTGGGTGGGATATGAGGTTGGTTCCTGTGGAATCTTCTTTTGGGGGAAAGATGTTTGTGTATGAGTGCATATATACGCCTACCTGTGGAGGCCTGAAATGGGAGGTAGCTGATTTTCCTTGATCACTGTGCTCTCTGCCTGTTTTATTTTCTTGACAGGAAGTCTCTCACCTGGGCCTGCTCGCCCTTCAGAGGCCTCCAAGGGGGGTTACAGGCATATCCTACCATTCCTGACTTTTTAAGTGGGCTCTGGGGATCAAAGCCTTGGTCAGGTGTTTATCTGCTGAGCTATGCCTGCAACCAGAGGAGCTAGAGGTCAGTGGGAAGTCTCCAGGTGCTTGGTGGCCTGTTATCAAGAAGGGACTTGATAATTTGATGTAGCATCCTGGCCTCTTTCTGGCTTCCTGTTTGGCAGCATGACTTTCTCCACTCTCTTCCACCACTGCCATCTGCCATGATATAATGTCACCAAGGAGGGGCCCTCATCAGAACCTGCATGGCTCTATTTGGATCCTCAGCTATGAAACAATGAGCTAAAACCCTCTTTGACTTATAAAGTTAGCCTGCCCCTGGTACCTTATTATAGTGATGAAAGGGGATTAAGAGAGCAGTCACCATAGGTGAACAAAGTCGGGCATGTTTGACACCTTAGAAAGGGCGTGTGTGTAGACCAGCAATTCCCTGACTCCTGTAGTGTGCTGGCTTCCTGGTGTACCCTATTGCCCTGTCACCTGGCACTTTGGACATAGCACTAAATGACAAGGGATGAATACGTATGGCTTGATAGCAATGCAAGCATCTTCAGTGTGGCATAGCATCACAGAATCCCTAGAAGAACAGGGCTTGGTGGCTCGAACCTTTAGTCCTAGCACTCATGAGACAGAGGGGGGCAGAGCTCAGTGATTTCAAGGCCAACCTAGTCTACTCTATAGAGAGTTCCAGAACAGCCAGCCAAGGCTACATAGTGAGAAACTATCTCTAAAAAGCAGGGAAGGAAAAGAAGGAAGGAGGTGGAGGAAGAGAAGGAGGGAAGGAGGGAGGGAGGGAGGGAAGGAGGGAGGGGGGAAGGAGGATAGAAGAGAAGGAAGGAGAGAGGGAGAGGGAGGAAGGTAAGGAAGGAGAGAAGGAGGAAGGAGGGAGGGAGGAAGTAGGTGGGGGAAGCAGGGAGGCAGGACAGGAAGGGAATCCTTCACAAGAGCTGCCTGCGAAGCCTTGCTACTAGAATCTTAAGTGAACTGCTGTCCGCAGGACCAGCTTCTGCTTAGTGAGTGATCTCAAGCTAGTTTACACTGGAAACCAAGCATGAAGCTTAAGGAAAGCTCTTGCCTTCTAAACTCAGCAAGTGCCAGGATGTGGGGTCAGCTTTGTTTCTCCTCGATGCTAACACTTGTCCCAGGGACTGCTCAGGTCCAGAGAATCCACCCCTACCACCTACAACTCACCCTCCATGTGCTCTGATCAGATTGAGTGTCCCAAGGCCCTGCATCTCTAGAGTGTTCAGGCTTAGAGTACCCCACCTGCCCCCACTGACACCCACCCCTTTGATGACTGCCTCAGAGAGGGAGAAAGGGAATTATTGCACATATCATTGTAAGTCATACCCTACTCCTTGAGTCTTCCCCAATCTGGGTTCAATGCTTCCCTCTCAGGCTGTCTCCTGCATAGGCAGGGACTCCTCAGTTTCTGTCTCATCTCTTCCCTACCTCTACACAGGGAAAACATCCAGGAATCCTGGCCAAAACCCACAAATTTATCACTGTAGTAATGACAGCAAGCCTCATGCTGAGCGAATTCTGCAATCCCCCTCAGCTCCTCCTTTGCCAAAACCCATGGAGCTGCAAGATCCTGCCGATTAGAGAGACTGTTATCTTTGCCTGAAGAATGCCTCTGCTGGCAAGTGTAATTAGGTGTCGGCCATAAGGCTATTTTTGGATGCTTATTTGGGGCTATGGCTCTCCCACACTGAATGCCATCTGGTGGGGGACGTCAGTCAGCTCAGACAACCTGAGCATCAGGAGTCACACTTTACAACTGCCTTTATCATGTCATTATGGGACGGTATAAAGGCCCACTATTTTGTGCCTTAGGGATGCCTTATTCTGAGAGCACATTTGCATGTGTGTAGATTTTAGAGAATTCACAGTCCTGGTCCAATCTTCCCTTTTTATTTACATGAGCAAGCCAGGGCCTATAGAAACCCTTACTCTTCTTAGTCTGCTAAAACCTGCTCCCCTCAGGCCTGGGCAGCCATCATTGTGATGGGAAGTAGGGGACTGGAGATGACTGCTGGGACACTTGCTGCTGCGGTAAGGAGGGACAGGTTGAGAGGAGGCATGGGGGAGGAGTGCCCTGACACTGGGAGGGAGTTTTCCTGGGAGGGATTCGGGGCTTCAGAGCAAGGTTCCCCTTTTAATTTCCATTTTAATTTTTTATTCTTTAAAATTTAATATAATTACATCATTTCCCCCTTCCCATTCTTCCCTCAAAATTATTCCATATGTCTCCCATCTTTCAAACTCATGCCCCTGTTTACTTAAATGTATATACATAGATACTAACTACTCAGCCCATATAATGTTACGTGTATGTATGTTTCCAGAGCTGACTCTTCAGTACAGCTTCCCATAAGTACATAGTACAAAACAGCAGAAGTGTGTTCAGGACCATTCCAGGAGTTGCTGGAAGCTCTGTCCTAATACCAAGCTAAATTTTATTTACTGAGTTTTTAATGAAACTTAAGTCAGCAGCCCCATCGTCTGCTTCTAAAACTTAACGACCTACTACAATACAACTTAAAGAAATGCTGTGTTGATAGTTACAGCTTAGGAATAACATGAGAAACCATTTTTTAAAATCTTCATTTTCTGTAATTAAACCATTATGTTCCTTTAAGAGAAGAAAAAATTGTATGCACATGAAAATGCAATCATTCAAAGCCAGGTTTCATCCCAGCCCCCAACACACTCCCAGTGACTCGTTCACCCTCCCCTGCTAGAACTGGGGAGCAATTAGTGCTCAGACCGGCCCTCGGCTCCCTCTCAGTCTATAACCTTCTCCAGTGTAGGCAGTACACAGCCCTACAGGTACCGGAGGCCCTCACCCTAGGTCAGCGCTTCTCAGCCTGGGAGCCTCCACCCTTTCCAAGGGGTAAGATATCAGATGTCCCCCATATCAGAGTTCATTTTACAGTTATGATTTACCAATACAATTTACACTACAATTCATAACAGTAGCAAAATTACAGTTATGCAGCAGCAACAAAAATAATTTTCTGGTTGGGGATCACCACAGCATGAAGAACTGTATTAAGGGGTTGAAGCATTAGGAGGATGGAGGACCACTGCCCCTAGGTGATCACATACCTGGAAGCAGTGCTCCACCCCCACCTCAAGGATCACTGAAGAACTGTTGATGCTTAACCTGGAGGGGCAGTCAAGCTGGGGAGAGTGTGGCACCCTCCCTGCCAACCAGAAATAATCCTCTCAGTGCTGAAAGGGGAAGCGAAGCAGGTGTGGACTCCACATGAATAATTTATTCTCTCCAGCTTTCTCTGTGAAACTGGTTGGGGAAAGGGGTCTAGCTCGTTCTTTTG
>JADRCD010186151.1:0-35894 GCA_019843815.1 Montemys delectorum | reverse complement strand
CACCACTCTGGAAATCAGTGTGGCGGTTCCTCTGGAAATTGGACATAGTTCTACCAGAGGACCCAGCTATGCCACTCCTGGGCATATACCCAGAGGATGTTCCAACATGTAATAAGGACACATGCTCTACCATGTTCTTAGCAGCATTATTTATAATAGCCATAAACTGGAAACAACCCAGATGTCCCTCAACAGAAAAATGGATACAGAAATTGTGGTACATCTACACAATGGAGTACTACTCAGCTATTAAAAGCAATGAATTTATGAAATTCTTAGGGAAATGGATGGATCTGGAGAGTATCATCCTGAGTGAGGTAACCCAATCACAAAAGAACACACATGGTATGCATTCTCTGATAAGTGGTTATTAGCCTAGAATTTTGGAATACTGGAAGAACAACCCACAAACCACAAGAAACTCAAGAAGAAGGAGGACCAAAAGGTGGACATTTCATTCCTTCTTAAAAGGGGGAATCAAATACCCATGAAAGGAGTTGCAGAGATTAGCTATGGAGCAGAGACTGAAAGAAGGACAAGCCAGCCTAAATATAGTTATCTCCTGAGAGGCTCTGACAATACCTGACTAATACAGATGTAGAGGCTCACAGCCATTCATTGAACTGAGTACACAGTCCCCAGTGAAGGAGTTAGAGAAAGGATCTATGGAGCTGAAGGTTTTGCAGCCCCTTAGGACAAACAACAATATGAACTAACTGGTACCCTCAGAGCTCCCAGGGACTCAACCACCAACCAGGGACTATACATGGTGGGACTGAATGTTTTGGCAGCGTGTGCATAGTAGAGGATTGCAAATTCGATCATCAATAGGGGGAGAGGACCTCGGCCTTGTGAAGGTTTTGTGCCCCAGTGTAGGAGAATGCCATGGCCAATAAGTGGGAGAGGGTGGAGTGACAGGCATGGGTAGGGGGGAGGCAACATGGGTTTTTTCTTTGGAGGGGAACCTGGGAAAGGACAAATTTACATGTAAATAAAGAAAATATCTAATCAAAAAAATAATTAATACATTTTGATGAAACCCTCAAAAAAAAAAAAGAATTAGTATCTGAGGGGTTTAGAGGAAGTAATTTATGGAAAGATTATTATAGAATTGTATTATCATCTCAAAAATACAAGTTTACTGTAAACCATCAGTCTTTCACAATATGCAGATATTATCATGTATACCATGAGTTACATAGAAAAATTTAAACATAAATGTGATTAGAGTCCGAAAGCAAACATTTCCCTTGTGGGAGGTCTTACTCCTCTGTGGATCATGGGTCCACTGGAAAATAAACATTCTCTCCTGTTGGGTATCTTCATTATGAGAGCGACTGCCACTAACTATATGTGGCTATGGAATCCTTAAACTGTAGCTAGCAAGAGTGAGACAATGCATTTTCAACTTCTTTTAACTTTGAGTTCAACTTGAACATTCCAGGCGGCTGGAAATTAACTCAGTGGCAGAGTACTTGCCTAGCCAATGCAAGGTCTGCTTTCTATTCTCCAACACTGCAAAATAATAAAGGCAAAAAAAAAAGGGGGGTTGAAATATAGAGCTCTTCAAACATAATCAAAAGTGACTTGAACACCACAGATCTAGAGGAAATGAAGTTCCACTAAGAATATACAGCCTGGGAAGAGAACATTCTGGGAAGAGAACATTGTCTTTGACATAGACCTACAACATCCATAATACATGAAAGCACTCTCTTAACTTAATCTACTTATAGAGATATTAATGATATGTTTTTTTTCATGGGATCTTTAATAAGTGTCCTCTTCTTTAACCCCATTTTTCATGTATCTTTGAATATTTGCTAACATCCTTTTGTCCATGTGTTTCTTGGGCTGGCTCTATTGGTGTGGTCTGAGACATTCCTTCAGTGGATTCAGGTGCCTTTCACTCACTATAACTGCCTTTCTCTAGACTCCCTGATGGCATCCTGTGCCCAACCCACCCACCCTTCATTGTTATTACCATGAGTTCTTCACATCCTTCCAATCTTCTGAAATTCATCCTGTAACCAGGTATTGTCAGGAGATGTGAATTGTATTTCCAACCTGTTATGCTTTTCCAAGCACTCTCTGGGGACTAATTTAAAAGGCAGCCTCATCTCCCAACCTCATCTTAAACTATTGTTTAAGAGCAATATGTTCTTTAATCAGCTGGATAAAGTCTCTCCTGAAAGATTCTTTGCTGTTTAATATGAGATAAAATAATCCTACTGGGTTGTTCCTCACATCTCTGAAGTATAATGGAACTTATTATGCAAGGATTGTATAAGAATGTCTTGAGAAAAGTTAGACTGAAGCGCTCAAATTCTGGCAGGGCAGTTTGCTCAGGCTGTGAGGGAAGTCTCTTCAGTTTGTCTCTCCAAAGAATGTTTTAGGCTACAAGCCAACTGTGCTGGAGGAAATTTTGGGACTTTTCCACACGATGTAAATTATAGACATGTTTAATATGCTGAATTTTTTTTTCTAGAGTTACATGATGAGCGTACACACAGCTCCTTTTTATTGCTGCTGTACATTAATCACACACATACACACCCCAGTCAGTCATCTGGAAACCTCACATGTAGCCAGACAGATCATGGCTTCTATATTCAACCTTAGGCCTTGTATTACTTTCTTTCCTCATTACTCTGACCAAATATATAACAAGAAGCAAATAAAAGATGGAAGAATTCATTTCGGCTCACACTTGACCTGGCACAGCACATTTTGTCAGGGCTGCCATAATGGCAAGAGCTTGACCAGCTGGTCACATCACATTTTCAATCAGAATGTATTGAGAGATGATTGCTGGTATTCAGCTCACTTTCTTCTTTTTATTCAATCTGGAATAGCAGTCTATGGAATGGTGCAACCCACACAGAGGATAGTCTTCCCACTTTAATTAATTCAATCTAGAAAATTCCTTATGGTCATACAGCGGTTTGTTTCCATGATGATTCCAGATCCCATGAGTTGGCAATCAATATTACCATCAGAGTCATATGAATTAGGTCATTGATAGAAAATAGAATCTCAGCAAAATTATTACAAAATAATCTTTAACAGGTAATTTACTGAGCAGGTTCATGTTCCCCAGTTTTATCTTTAAATGAAACAATAAATATATCAACATATTATACAGAAAATTAAATCAATTTAATGATCAAGGTCAATTAAACATAAATGGAGAAAGAAATTAATTAAAAATAACAGAAAGAATAGAACTGAAGAAGAAAATTGATGCTGTAAATTCTCAGGTGTGCCTTCCTCATTCAATCTGTTGTGCTGTTATCTCAATTGAACTATATGGGGCACCCAGTATATATATTTAGAAAATGGAATATTTAACACTTTTTCCAGCTGTCACTATTATTTTACTGTGGCAAAGTTTACAAGAAATTTTAAAGTTAATTTCAACATGGAAGCTGAAATACAAGATTTTCATATTCTGTAGCATTACATTAAAATCCAGTGTTTAAAAAACTAAAAAAGAATCAATTCTTTAACTAAAGCAATAACATAAGGACATGTTTAATTTAAATAGTATTAAGAATTCAGAATCATTTGTATTTGAGAATAAATGACATTTAATGTCTACAACAATTATGTTTTATTCTTGGGATGAAATAAATAGCAATCTAGAATATATAAAGTATCATCATTGATTAAAATGGAAAACATAAGCCTAATAGTCTGTAAACAATAAAGGAATTTCAAAATATTCTAATCAATGGTAATTTGGCTCAAGATGTTGTAAAAGAGAATTTCTATAAAATTAGTGTAGCAACTAATTTTCATGATATTTAATAATTCCTGGGTTTCACAAAGTTTGTTTACTTATTTATTTATTATGTATTTCATGTCTATCATATCTTCTCTTAGACAAGACGTTAAGGTAATGAGCTTCTCAGAACCATCCACAGGGCAGGGCTGCCTGTGTCTGAGAGCACCTGTTCCAGCCAATCAGTGCATGGTTCCAGACAGGCGTTTCTTCTTGTTTGAGTCCAGTTTCTTTTTCCAGTTAAGAAGAGAATGGAAACATTCCAGAAATGCTGTACATATAAATTATCATTCTAGTGTTGTCCAAATTCTGACTAAAATACATGTGAATAGAACACATTTCAAATGATGTTTGACAAAGGCAATAATAAATAAACATGAGTCTGCCTTCAAAATAATGTATCTTAGATACAAATAATTTAGCTACATTAAAGTCTGACAGGAACCGCAAAGAATTTATAACTATTTTTAAAAGACAGGGTGTACAGGGCAGTGGTGGCACATGCCTTTAGTCCTAAGCACTTGGGAGGCAGAAGCAGGCGGATTTCTGAGTTCGATGCCAGCCTGGTCTACAGAGTGAGTTCCAGGACAGCCAGGGCTACACAGAGAAACCCTGTCTCAAAAAACCAAAACCAACCAACCAACCAACCAACCAACCAAACAAACAAACAAACAAGATAGGATGCATGTCTAAAATGATAAACACTCATTAAATAGAATTTGTAGCGTACATGAAAGCAGTAGTGAGGTTGTGTCTTCAGTATCAATATCTATCCTGTTACTACTGACATGTAACACTCCATCAAAGATTGCTTGTGTTAGCAACAAACATTTGCAGTTTCTCTGCACAAGGGAGAGCAAATTTTGCTCAGCTAGATTTCAGGATATCCGAGAGATCTGGTTTTAGTTTGTTCAGGCAACTTAAACAAAATGCTATAGTTGGCTGGGTCATCAACAAGTGACATTTACCTGTCAATATTCTGCACAGACATCTGAGATCAGGCTATTGGGATAGTTGCATTTTGGAAAGGACCATCTGCCAGGTGAGAAACTGTTGAATTCTCTTTACATCCTCACTTGACAGGAGGGTGCTACCAGTTGTCTGTTTTTATAAGGAAATTAATTCTGTTAGTGACAGCTCTACCTTTCTCATTGAATTAATTCTCCAAAGTACCATATACAAATGCTGTCCCCATGGAAGTTAGGATTTCAAATGAATGAATTTTGGAAAGTGATGCACATGTGCTTCACAATACTATGAAAGGCTGGGAGTCTTTCATGTGCTTGGAGACAGCCACATCAAGATCTAAACTGGAAAGTTTTAAAGGATGGACTTGCTTCAGAATCTCTACACATAGAGTAAACCACCAGATGGGTGTGTATTTCTAGCAGTAGAATGTTTGGGTATAAGGATGGCAGTTCTATGAGTTAACCTTTCAAGACTGACGTTTCAGATGATGTACCTCAGAAGATTGATACTACTAAATCTGTCAAATCTACTGTCTATAAGTCCATTAAGGAGATTTTGTTTTGTTATCCTCCCTAGTAACAGCTGATGTGAAATAAAAGACAAGAATCATTAAATACAAGAAAGTGGGTAAGTTTCTTTACTATGGTATACCATTGACAATGGAGGTATTAAGTTAAGAGATCTTTCCATATTAAAATATTGATTAAAATACATAGTTGTGAAATATTTTCTCTAATTTTCAAGTCAAGATATCAAAAATTAGCCTATTAATTTTTCATACTTTATTTTGATTTAGAATAACATTTATAATTTAGATATGCTGGGTTCACTGTGATATTTTGACACATTCATTTAATACTCACTGAAGAGTAATTAGTATTCACTCAATTCTAAATTTTTTATGTTTGGGTTCCTCATGCTTCTCTCTACAAAATCTTTGTAAAATATATAATGTTCATGTAAACTATAATCATCTAGTCACCTATCTGTGCTGAGAGACACCATAAATTATTCCTCCTGACTAACCCTGCCCCACTCACCTGATTTTTCTAGCCTTCACTTTCCACACCACTCTTCTCTTCCCTTCTCAACCTCTCACAATTACTACATCACATTCAGACCATGTTTCTTAGCTGCCACCTGTGAGACAGAACACTTCATGTTTTTGTCCACATTCAACTCTCTTTGTTTATCTTAGTCTTCCTGTGAGTTTTACACTTGTATGTGGTTTAGTGATGGCAATTATCTTTCATTTTATCATGTGCAATTGCCTTACACATCTCAGGTAGAGCAGATCTAGAAGTGATGTATTTCTTCAGCTTCTTCTCATAATGAAGTGTTTCTGCTTTCCACTCTTTTCTGAATCATAGCTTTGGTGGATTTCCATTTTTTGTTGTTGCTCATTATTTCCTTCCAATACCTATCATGTTTTACTCTGCCTCCTTCTGCCCTGCAAGATTTCTATTGATAAACATGTTCCCAATCTACTGAGAAGAGCCATAAGTGTGGTTGGTGTATTTATCTCACAGTGTTTTCAATTTCCTCCTTTTCCTGTAGCCTGTTTTTTCTAGCCTTCACTTTCCACACCACTCTTCTCTTCCCTTCTCAACCTCTCACAATTGCTATATCACATTCAGACCATGTTTCTTAGCTCCCACCTGTGAGACAGAACACTTAGTGTTTCTGTCCACATTCAACTCCCTTTGTTTATCTTAGTCCTCCTGTGAGTTTTACACTTATATGTGGTTTAATGTAATATTTCAGGGGTGCAAATTTATTTTTCCTATGTTTCTTTAGGGACTGAGAGACCTGGCTATCAACTTCTTTCCCTTAAATTAGGGAAATGTATTTATCTGCAGGTTTTTTAAATTATAATTTCTATGCACTTCCTTTTTTGTTCTTCATGATGTAAAATTTGAATACTCCTTTATTGGAAGGTTGCCAAAGATGATTTTAAAAAGTCTCTTGTCCTTGTCCTCTTCATCCTCATCCTCCTTCCTTTGCTTCCCCATCCCTCTTCTCTTTTCCCTCCCCTTTTTCTTTCTCCTTCTAATTCATCTTATTGTCTAACTGAGTTTTCAGAAGACATGTTTTTAATGGCATATTCTTCTGGTCTGTTGTTAAAATGTTCAGTTGAATATTCTGTTTGACTTAGTTCTTGACTTCCAAGATTTTCCAAAATCTCTTTTTGCTGAATTCTCATTTACATCATAAATTATCTTAAAATTTTCAATCACCTATGATTTATAAAACTTAATTTAATATCATAAAAGTGTTCTTTATCAAATATGTTATCAGTATGCTTTCTTTGAAGTCTACTTCTAGAGTTGTGTATCTTGGAAAGGATTGTGAATAATCCCTTTTCAATTATCTTCTGAAGCTATATCATGATTTTTATATCAAAGGTTTCTTATAGGGATGGAAGTTAAAGGATTGTCGATAAACACTTGTACCATGATTGAAGGTGTAAAATCTTCAGGAGATGTTGCCTTCATCAAAAAATTATGTTACTTGGGATATGATTTTGAAGAAGATATTGAAACTGCTTACCACTTCCCCTTACTTATGCCTCATATGCATATGAGGTAAGGTATTTTTTTCAGTTCTATATGCCTCACTGTAGGTCCAAATGCAACAGGGCCAAGCAATCATTGACTAAAACCTTTGAAATAAAATCCCATAAAAATCTTGATTCTTTAATAGGGATATACTCAGGTATTTTGACACATTGATAAACTAATATGCATTGCACTGAGATCTGTATTGGGGTGGATTAATTGTCTCTAACAAACTTTAAGATGTATTTCATAATAAATGTTAGTTTTTTTGAGCATGTGTCTGGGGATGTTGGCTTTGTGAGATATATTTGCTTTGTTTCCAGTTGTGTATACTAGAATAGTATCACAATAGCTATTATGTCAATGGAGTGGTAGTGCCAGGAATATAAGCCACGGTGTTGACATGCTGTTGGGCCAGGAAGTGGCTTAGCTACTTAGCTGTCAGTGAAGATGAGCAGTGCACACCCGTGGTGTGAAGAGGTGGAGGATGCCTGTAGCTCAGACTAATCAGCATAGGACGTTTGGAAAACTGTGGTTGGCTTCTCAGCAGATTACATATCCTGGAATAAGTAGAACACTCATGTGGCCTGCTACCAATCTTATGGGGGTGGTGTCTTAGGGTAATTAGAATGTCAACTTGCTAAACTGCTTGTTTTGATTACAGTCCTGTCTACGGTTAATTATGAAGCGCAGATCAATTAGAGCTGCAGCTCAGACAACCACATTGCTATGAATGTTAGCTTATCTCCTCCCTAACACGTTACCCATCATGGAATCCTGTAATATGGGCAATGACAAAGTCTGGACAAAGTCCTAGAGATAAAGGGAATGCATTTTTTTCAAAGTAATTCTGTAGTATAGACTCCAAGAAGCTCTACAACTGGGACCCAAGCTTCTCCAACTTGACAGTAGGATATATTACCTGATGTAAAGTTGTGTGTAATAACCAAAGATATGTCCTGGAAGAATTCCTGTGCTCTTTATCCTTCTCTGAAGAACATCCATAGACAAACAGAATTGAGTTTGTGTCTCTATAACTGAGAATCTTATTTCTTCATTGCAGTTTCAGTATCACTTATTTCAAAATGAAGCCATTCATTTGTTATTCTGCCTCTTTGTGGAGAACAAGTCAAGTACTGGGTACTTCTGTCTGGTCATTCTACCATACCCAGTAAATATATTGTCCAGGTCATTACAGGATGTATTTAATTACACATTTATGCCCTAAGAAAAATGCATGTTTTTTCTACATTGATTGGTAATTTAAAATTAATTTTGTTAGAACACAGATAAAATGTCAACAAAACTGCAAATTATAAACCATATGGGCAATTTTCTTTGCCACTGTACTTTTTTTCTTTAAATTTCATTTTTATTAGATGTTTCATTTATTTACATGTCATATGATATCTCCTTTCCCAGTAATCCCTCCAAAAAATAAAAAAAAATAAAAAATAAAAAATAAATAAAAAACCCATGTTCCCTCCCCTCTCCACCTGCTCACCAACCCACCCTCTCCCTCTTCTTGGCCCTGGCATTCCCCTACACAGGGGCATAGAAACTTCACAGTGGCCAAGGGCCAATCCTACCATGACTAGGCCACCCTCTGCTATACATATGCTGCTGGAGCCATTAGTCTCACTATGTGTACTTTTTGGTTGATAGTTTAGCCCCTGGGAACTTTGAGGGTACTAGTTAGTTTGTATTGTTGTTCGTCCTAAGAGGCTGCAAGTCCTTCAGCTACTTGGATTCTTTCTCTAACTCTTTCATTGCAGACCCTATGCTCAGTCCAATGGATGGCTGTGAGCCTCTACTTCAGTATTAGTCAGGTACTGTCAGAGCCTCCCAGGAGATAGCTATATCAGGCTCCTGTCAGCCAGCACCTGCTGGTATCCACAATTGTGTCTGGAATTTATGATTGAATATAAGAAGGATTCCCAGGTGGAACAGTCTCTGGATTGTCCTTCCTTTAGTCTCTGCTCCATAGTTTGTCTCTGAAAATCCTTCCATGGGTATTTTGTTCCCCCTTTTAAGAATGAATGAAGTATCCAGACTTTGGTCTTCCTTCTTCTTGAGTTTCTTTTGGTTTGTGGATTGTACTACATGTATTCTGATCTTCTAGGCTAATATCCACGTATCAGAGAGTGCATACATACCATGTGTGTTCTTTTGTGATCGGGTTACTTCACTCAGGATGATATTCCCCATTTCCCTAAGAATTTAATAAATTCATTATTTTTAATCTCTGAGTAGTACTCCATTGTGTAGATGTGCCACATTTTCTGTATCCATTCTTCTGTTGAGGGACATTTGGGTTGTTTCCAGTTTCTGTCTATTATAAATAAGGTTGCTATGAACATAGTAGAGTATGTGTCTTATAACATGTTGGAGAATCTTCTGAGTATATGCTCAAGAGTGGTATAGCTGGGTCCTCTGGTAGTACTATATCCAATTTCCTGAGGAACTGCCAAACTGATTTCCAGAATGGTTGTACAAGCATGCAGTTCCACAAACAATGAAGGAATGTTCTTTCTCCACAACCTCTCTAGCATCTGCTGTCACTGAGTTTTTTTTTTTTAGTCCTAGCTGTTCTGACTGGTGTGAGGTGGAATCTCAGGATTGTCTTGATTTGCATTTCCCTCATGACTAAGGATGTTGAACATTTCTTTAGGTGTTTCTCAGCCATTTGGTATTCGTCAGCTGAGAATTCTTTGTTTAGCTCTGTACCCCACTTTTAATAGGGTTATTTGTTTCTCTGGAGTTCTTGAGGACTTTGTATATATTGGATATTAGCCCTCTATCAGATATAGGGTTGGTAAAGATCTTTTCCCAATTTCTTGGTTGCCATTTTGTCCTATTGACAGTATCTTTTCCCTTACAGAAGCTTTGCAATTTTATGAGGTCCATTTGTCAATTCTTGATCTCAGAGCATAAGCTACTGATATTCTATTCAGGAAAATTTCCCCTGTGCCCATGTTCTCAAGGCTCTTCCCCACTTTCTTTTCTATTAGTTTCAGTGTATCTGGTTTTTTGTGGAGGTCCTTGACCCACGAGGAGATAAGAATGGATCGGTTTGCACTCTTCTACATGCTGACTGCCAGTTGAGCCAGCACCATTTGTTGAAAATGCTGTCTTTTTTCCACTGGATTTTTTTAGCACCTTTGTCAAAGATCAAGTGACTATAGGTATGTGGGTTCATTTCTGGGTATTCAGTTCTCTTCCATTGATCTCCCTGCATGTCACTGTACCAATACCATGAAGTTTTTATCACAATTGCTCTATAGTACAAGTTAGGTTCCGAGACGGTGATTCCACAAGAGGTTCTTTTATTGTTGAGAATAGTTTTCACTATCCTAGGGTTTTTGTTATTCCAGATGAATTTGCAAATTGCTCTTTCTAAATCTGTGAATAATTTAGTTGGAATTTTGATTGGGGTTGCAGTGAATCTGTAGATTGCTTTTGGCAAGATGGCCATCTTTACTATATTAATCCTGCCAATCCACGAACATGGGAGATCTTTTTTTTTTTTTTTAAATTAGGTATTTTCTTTATTTACATGTACATTTTCCCTTTCCCAGGTTCCCCTCCAAAACAAACAAACAAACAAACAAACAAACAAAAACAAGAACAAACCCTTTTTGCCTCCCCCCCTCCCAATGCCTGTCTTTCAATCTTCTCAGATATTCTTCGATTTCCTTCTTGAGAGACTTGAAGTTCTTGTCATATAGATATTTTACTTGCTTAGTTAGAGTAACACCTAGGTGTTTTTATATTATTTGTGACTATTGTGAAGGGTGTGGTTTCCCTAATTTCTTTCTTAGCCTGTTTATCCTTTGTGTGGAGGAAGGCCACTGATTTGCTTGAGTTAATTTTATATCCAGCTACTTTGCTGAAGTTATTTATCAGCTTTAGCAGCTCTCTGGTGAAATTTTTAGAGTCACTTAAGTATACTATCAATCATCAGCAAATAGTGATAATTTGACTTCTTCCTTTCCAATTTGTATCCCTTTGATCTCCTTTTGTTGTCTAATTGCTCTGGCTAGGACTTCAAGTACAATATTGAATAGGTAGGAAGAGAGTGGGCAGCCTTGTCTAGCCCCTGATTTTAGTGGGATTGCTTTAAGTTTCTCCCCTTTTAGTTTGATGTTGGCTACTGGTTTCCTGTATATTGCTTTTACGATGTTTAAGTATTGGTCTTGAATTCCTGATCTTTCCAAGACTTTTATCATGAAGGGATGTTGGATTTTGTCAAATGTTTCTCAGCATGTAATGAGATGATCATATGGTTTTTTTCTTTGAGTTTGTTTATATAGTGAATTATGTTGATGGATTTCTGAATATGGAAACATCTCTGCTTTCCTGGGATGAAGCCTACTTGATCATGATGGATGATCGTTTTGATGTGTTGTTGGATTCGGTTTGCAAGAATTTTATTGAATATTTTTGCATCAATATTCATAAGGGAAATTGATGTGAAGTTTTCTTTCTTTGTTAGGTCTTAGTATGGTTTAGGTATCAGAATAATTGTGGCTACATAGAACAAATTGGGTAGAGTACCTTTTGTTTTTATTTGTGGAATAGTTTGAAGGGTGTTGGTATTAGGTCTTCTTTGAAGGTCTGATCAAACAATGTACTAAAGTCATCTGGTCCTGGGCTTTTTTTGGTTTTGAGACAATTAATAACTCTTTATATTTCATTAGCAGCTAGGGGACTGTTTAGGTTGTTTATCTGATCTTGATTTAACTTTGGTACCTGGTATCTGACTAGAAAATTGTCCATTTCATCCAGGTTTTCCAGGTTTTTTTGACCATAGGCTTTTGTAGTAGGATCTCTTGATATTTTTGGATTTCCTCAGTGTCTGTTTTTGTGTCTCCCTTTTCATTTTTGATCTTGTTAATTAGGACACTGTCTCTGTGCCCTCTAGTTACTCTGGCTAAGGGTTTTTCTATTTTGTTAATTTTCTCAAAGAATCAGCTCCTGGTTTGTTTGATTTTTTGTATAGTTCTTTTTGTTTCCATTTTGTTGATTTCAGTCTTGAGTTTGATTATTTCCTCCCTTCAATGCCTCATGGGTGAATTTACTTCTTTTTATTCTAGATCTTTCTGATGTGCTATCAAATTGCTGGTGTATGCTCTCTGCAGTTTCTTTTTGGAGGCACTTAAAGGTGTGAGTTTTCCTCTTAGGACTGCTTTTATTGTGTCCCATAAGTTTGGGTATATTGTGGCTGCATTTTCATTAAACTCTAGAAAGTCTTTAATTTCTTTCTTTATTTCTTCCTTGACCAAGTGATCATTGGGTAGAGTGTTGTTAAGCTTCCACATGTTTGTGGGCTTTCTATTGTTTATGTTGTTATTGAGGAGTAGCCTTAGTCCATGGTGATCTGATAGGATGCAAGGAATTATTTCAATCTTCTTGTATCTGTTGAGGCCTTAAGTGTGACCAATTGTATGGTCAATTTGGGAAAAGGTACCATTAGGTTCTGAGAAGAAGGTATATCCTGTTGTTTTAGGATAAGAAGTTCTATAAATATCTGTTAATTTCATCTGTTTCATAACTTCTGTTAATCTCACTGTGTCTTTGTTTAGTTTCTGTTTCTATGATCTGTCCATTGCAGAGAGTGGGGTATTGAAATCTCCCACTATTATTGTGTGCGGTGCAATATGTGCTTTGAGCTTTAGTCAAGTTTCTTGTATGAATGTAGATGCCCTTGCATTTGGAGCATAGAGATTCAGAATTGAGAATTCATCTTTGTAGATCTTACCTTTGATGAATATGAAGTATCCCTCCTTTCTTTTTTGATAACTTTAGGGTGAAAGTTCATTTTATTCAATATAGAATGGCTACTCCAGCTTTTTTCTTGGGACCATTGCCTTCGAAAATTCTTTTCCAGCCTTTTATTCTGAGGAATGTCCTTCTTTGTCACTGAGGTGGGTTTCCTGTAAGCAACAAAATGTTGGATCCTGTTCACATACCTAGTCTGATAGTCTATGTTTTTTTATTGAGGAATTGAGTCCATTGATATTAATAGATATTAAGGAAAAGTAATTGTTGCTTCCTATTATTTTTGTTGTTAGAGCTGGAATTCTGTTCATGTGGATATCTTCTTTTAGTTTTGTTAGAAGATTACTTTCTTGCTTTTTCTAGGATGTAGTTTCCCTCCTTGTATTGGAGTTTTCCATTTATTCTCCTTTGAAGGGCGGGATTTGTGGAAATATATTGTATAAATTTGGTTTTGTCATGGAGTACTTTGTTATCTCCATCTATTGTAACTGAGAGTTTTGCTGAGTATAGTAGCCTGGGCTGGCATTTGTGTTCTCTTAGGGTCACTATAACATCAACCCAGGATCTTCCTGCTTTTATAGTCTCTGGCGAGAAGTCTGGTCTAATTCTGATAGGTCTGCCTTTATATGTTACTTGACCTTTTCCTCTCATCACTTTTAATATTCTTTGTTTTGTGCATTTGGTGTTTTGACTATTATTTGACAGGTGGAATTTCTTTTCTGGACCAGTCTATTTGGAGTTCTGTAGGCTTCTTGTATGTTCATGGGCATCTCTTTCTTTAGGTTAGGGAAGTTTTCTTCTATAATGTTGTTGAAGATATTTACTGGCCTTTTAATTTGTAGGTCTTCACTCTCTTCTATATCTATTATCCTTAGATTTGGTCTTCTCATTGTATCCTGGATTTCCTGGATGTTTTGGGTTAGGAACTTTTTGCACTGTGCATTTTCTTTCAGTGTTTTCTATGGTATCTTCTGCACTTGAGATTCTCTCTTCTATCTTTTCTATTCTGTTGATAATTCTTGCATCTATGGTTCCTGTCTTCTTTCCTAGGTTTTCTATCTCCAGAGTTGTCTCTCTTTGTGATTTCTTAACTGTTTCCACTTCCATTTTTAAATCCTGGATGGTTTTGTTCAATTCCTTCACCTGTTTGGTTATGCTTCCATGTAATTCCTTAAGGGATTTTTGTGTTTCCACTTTAAGAGCTTGTATCTGTTTATCTGTGTTTTCCTGTAGTTCTTTAAAAGAGTTATTCATGTCCTTCTTAAATTCCTCTATCACCATCGTGAGATATGATTTTAGATCTAAATCTTGCTTTTCCAGTGTTTTGGGGTATCCAAGACTTCCTGTGGTGGGGTACTAGGTTATGATGATGCCAAATAGTTTTGGTTTCTGTTGGTAAGATTCTTGTGTTTGCTTTTCACCATGTGTTGATCTCTGGTGTTAGATGTTCTTGCTGTCTCTGGAGGGAGCTTGTTCCTCCTTTGGGTCTGTAAGCCTGTGTCAACACTTCTGGGAAATCAGCTCTCCTCTGGTAAGACCTGTGTGCAGAGGGCTGTGCATCAGCTGTCCCTCCTGAATCCTGAGGTCAGAGCACTCCCCGGAGATAATCTTTCTACTTTCAGGAAAGGGGCAGAAATGGTTGTGGATCTGCTGTCCCTCCTAGGTGTAGATAGAGGTAGAATGGATACTGTCCCAGCTGCCCTGCCACTTCTGAGCCCGGTTGCCACCATACTTCTTATAATAAAAATAAAAACAAATAGAATAAACAGATGTTTAACATTGGAAATCAATAACAGAACAATTTTTAAAATCTTCTAGCTGGGCAGTGGTGGCACACTTCTTTAATCCCAGCACTTGGGAGGCAGAGGCAGGCAGATTTCTGAGTTCAAGGCCGGCCTAGTCTATGGAATGAGTTCCACAACAGTCAAGGCTACACAGAAAAAGCCTGTCTCAAAAAAAACAAACAAAAAAATCTTCTAAGTATCTGTCAGAGAGGAAATCTAAGCTAAAATTACGGACTCTTTACTACTTAAAAAATATGATGTCACATGGAAAGATACTTGGGATATAGGAAGGTCTGACAGACAAAAGTTTATGTTCATTTGAAGCTTGATTCTGACTCTGATGCATTTTGAAAAGGAGACTACGTTATTATACCTGAATTTTGTCTCTATGTTGTTCCTACCTACCTGCTTACCTATTCTCTATCTACCTAGATATCTGTATCTCACTCTCTTCATCTATCTAAGGTATCTCTCTAGTCAACATTTATTTTTTACTTCATTTTTCTCTATGTATTCCAGCTGTCATGGAAGAAAAATATCTAAATGAATATCAACAAAACATTAGTACAGTGAATGGAATAATATTTCAATAAAACTTGAACTTCTACATAATAAAAGTATATCAATTTATTGTACAAACATGGAAAATACTTATGATATAGTATAATTAAAGAAAAGTTCAAACAAGGATATATATATGAAAACTTTATATATGTATAAAGGCTTTAGGTGGGTGTGCATATGCATATGTATGTGCATGTGCATGTGCGTGTGTGTGTGTGTGTGTGTGTGTGTGTGTGTGTGTGTATGTGTATAGAATTCACTATGTAGCACATAGCCTTGTGCTTCAGTAACTTAAGTACTATAACCCCATTTCCATTCCCAGTGGTATGTTTAAGAGGTGGCATGTGACTCAATTATAACAAATGGTATTAACCTACATTTTCTTGGGTGCTGTAGAAATGCCTTCTTGTTCTTCAAAGGCTGGAAGAGTGGCTGTTTTTCAATTCAATGTTTGGTATTTACATGTAATGTTTAGAAGCTGCTATAGCTACCCTACAACCCTGAGGGAAACTAAGTCAGTAAGCTGTGAGCTGTTAAAGAGAAAACTGCTACTTTAAGTCACTGGATAAACTAGGCTGAACAAAAGTTTTCTTGATCTTTTATCGTATAAAACACTGCTATGGTTTGCATGCAAACACCTCCACACAAACACATGAGTTTAAATGTTTGACTCAAGCATGATACTCTTGTTCAGACAATCATAGAAAATTTATATCATGGAGCATAGAAGATGTCACTACTATAGGCAAGAATTTGAAGGGTATATTGACCTCTAACTCTGACTTTGCTTTTTGCTTCCTATGTGAGGAAGCTGCTACCACATGTTCCTGTCACTGTGGATCTGTACCTCTATGCCATCCATACCATAATGGGCAGACATCCCCTGAAAGGATAAGTCAAAATGTCAATTCATCCTCCTGATGCTGCTTCCCTCACATATTTTGTTACCGTTGGAAAAAGTTCATAACACATAAAGTTGGTACAAAATAATGGTGTTGTTACTGTAATAAGCCTCCCTGTGTGGGCTTGAGGGACCTTCAGAACTGTCCCGGGTAATGCTGCAGGAACTGAGCTTGAGAATTTCTACAGTGTTGTAAGCAGAGCTCTGTGGATAACTCTGTTCCAAGCTCAGAAGGACAGAATATTGGAAGAGATAAATAAAATAAAGATTGAGCTCATGAGCTTTCATGTGAAGAAAAGGAGTATATGGGAACTGGACTATAGGTTGTTGTGCTATATTTTGGAAAGAAACAAGATACCTTCTGATCATGTTCCAAACCCTCAGTGATTTTCATTTCAAAGGTAAAGTATGAATTCATTTGCTAGAAGAAAATCCAGGACATTACAAGCTTTAGGCTGTGATATGGCACTCACTCATTGTATCTTAAACAGGTTTACACTGAGATGTCAGAAGAAAAATCATTATTGAAAAGTAAGGATACTATGTTCAATTTCTGGAGGAACCACCAAACTGATTTCCAGAGTGGTTGTGCCAGCTTGCAGTTCTACCAGCAATGAAAGAGTGTTCCTTTCTCCACAACCTCGCCATCATCTGCTGTCACCTGAGTTTTTTATCCTAGCCATTCTGACTGGTGTGAGGTGGAATCTCAGCTATACCAGTCCTGGGCATATATCCAGAAGATGCTCCAACATGCAATAAGGACACATGTTCCACTATGTTCATAGCAGCCTTATTTATAATAGACAGAAACTGGAAACAACCCAGATATCCCTCAACAGAGGAATGGATACAGAAAATGTGGTACATCTGCACAATGGACTGCTACTCAGCTGATAAAAACAAATAATTTAAGAAATTTAGGCAAATGGATGGATCTAGAGGATATCATCCTGAGTGAGGTAACCCAATCACAAAAGAACACACATGGTATGCATTCTCTGATAAGTGGATATTAGTCTAGAAGATCAGAATACACAAAGTACAATCCACAAACCACCTGAAACTCAAGAAGAAGGAAGACCAAAGTGTGGATACTTCATTCCTTCTTAAAAGGGTGAACAAAATATCCATGGAAGGATTTTTAGAGACAAACTATGGAGCAGAGACTGAAGGAAGGACAATCCAGAGGCTGTTCCACCTGGGAATCCTTCCCATATTCAATGATCAAATCCAGACACTATTGTGGATATCAACAAGTGCTGGCTGACAGGAGCCTGATATAGCTGTCTCCTGAGAGGCTCTGACAATACTTTACTAATAAAGAAGTAGAGGCTCACAGCCATCCATTTGACTGAATACAGGGTCCCCAATGGAGGAGCTAGAGAAAGGACCCAAGGAGATGAAGGGTTTGCAGCCCCTTAGCACAAACAACAATATGAACTAACTAGTACCCTCCGAGTTCCCAGGGACTAAAACTCCAACCAAAGAGTATACATGGGGGGACTCATGACTCCAGCAGCATGTGTATAGCAGAGGATGGCCAAGTCAGTCATCAATGGGAGGAGAGGCTCTTGGCCTTGTGAAGGTTCTATGCCCCAGTATAGGGGAATGCCAGGGCCAGGAAGTGGGAGAGGGTGGGGTAGTGAGCAGGGGGAGGGGGAGGGAACAGGGGATTGTTTTAGTTTTCGTTTTTTTTTTTTTTATTTTATTTTGTTTTGTTTTGTTTTCTTATTTTATTTTATTTTTATTTTTTCTTTTGGAGGAGAACCTGGGAAAGGAGATATTGTAAATAAAGAAAACATCTAATAAAAAAAAAAGAAAAGTAAGGATAGATATAAGATAAGGTATAGTAAGGTGAGGAAAGGAATGCGAGTCTGTTTAAAGCTGCAGAGAAGGCTGGAGACAACAGATAGGCATAGTTATTACAGAGAACAGCAGTATGTAAGAGAAGACATAGTTTGCTGTGCAACAAAGTAAAAGATACTTTGAGAGCAAGGTTCCACCTAGGGCACCAAAGCTCTAGGGCAAATTCAAATTCACAAGAAAAACACAAAATTCATTTGAAATGCAAATTCAGTTTTTAAATATTTCACTTAGAAAGAAATTGCCTGAGAATATAAGACTTCCAAGGTATTTTGGTTAAATAGGACCACCTGTGGGAATGTTCTTAGAGGTTCATTTGCTACTTAGAGACTTACAGCCCATTTTAACTATGGTCTTAGGGGGATATGCTATGTCTCTGATGGCAGCAAGCTTAATGTTCTCCTTATGGTGTGATTTTTTACACACATAAAATGCAAACATGATTGGAGTCATTGGGAGTCTGTCCCAAAGTTTCTGAAGAATATGTGAGTTTGGGTAATGTGTAATGGAATGAGATTTCCTGCAGAGAGACCCTGAGTTGTCAATGTGCAAAGCTGCAAGGATAAAGTCAAGTTCCAAAGAAGACCCCAGGGTTTTTAAGATGCAGATGCTCGGATGTGGAACATCTATTGTAGACAACGATAGGCTCTTAAGTACAAGAGAGAATTCATGTGTGCTACAAGTGGCAGAATCACAGGGATGGGGCTGCTGAAACCAGCTGGAGCTCAGATGATAAGATCATACACACTGATTCCAGTCAATGATCTACAGAATTAACTGTTTATTTCCCTCAGCCATCTCCAATTGTTATCCTCCAATTTTTCCTTTTTCAGTGGAAATAATCACTTTGTTTCATTACATAATTGAAGTGTTTAGTTTATTTCTTGGTTTTACAGAGACTCAAGATCAGGTTTTGCCTTGAGTCTCACAAGAGAGTTTGGAGATTTTATTTCGAACACTTCAGAGAGTCTTAAGACTGGGCTGACATTTGAAACTGGATTGAATATATTTTGTTTTGCATGATAGATAGGAGCTTATAATTCACACAGTAGTAATATAAAATATCTCCTATAGTTGCACGAGTTTGAACACCATGTCTGTAACTGATGGCATTGTTTTACAGACTGTAAAACCTTTAGGATGGGAGACATGGATTCAGTTTATGAGTCACTAGGAGCAGCCTTTAAGGATCATAGCCTTCTGGTCCCATTCCCTGTTTCCTAATTCTCCAAAATATGATCCAGGGTTTTGCCTCAGGCTCCTGTCATTACTCACACTATTGTGTATTCCTTGTGGGAAATACTGAATTCTTTGAAACTGTACAGAAATAAAACCTCCTTCCTATAAGTATTTCAGTAGAAGTTCTGTCACAGTGATGGAAAAAGTCTCTAATACACAGGTTCTTTCTTCCTATCCTGCTGTTTGATATGGTGTTTCCTATTCCAGATGAGCTAAACCTACTTGAGATCAAGTACTAAGGTATGGCTATGTGTTGAGTGTATACTTCAATGGTTTGTGTGTTAATGATTTAAATTCCAAATATTGGATTATTTGCCACCACATACCATCCTCTATTTTAGTGTAAAAATAGAATGACTAACATATATTATTCTTTTAGTAGTAGCAGCAGAAGAAATCCCACTATATTAAAATTTATCTATTTAAAACCTTAACTAACATCCAGTAGAATTATTTCAGATGATGGTCAAGCATGTTTTTACAAAAGACCAAGAAACCCATAGGGAAGAGGCATCATGATATAATCAACAGAACAGAGCAGTGTACAAGTAGAAAACGGAGGGTAATATGTATATATATATATATATATATATATATATATATATATATATATTGTTTATTTGATGCTTCATTCAGGCCAAGTTTGCTTCTAACCCAAGGTAGACAAGGATGATCTAAACTTTGTAATTTGCCTGCCTCCATCTCTCAAGTTCTAGAGTGACATGTGTGTCCCACTATATAAGGCAGATACTATCACTTTTTACAGTCAAAATAAAAATATGATTCAGAAAATTGTAATTAACTTTTAAAGAAAACAAAAATGGATATCGATACACACACAAAATAAACTTTACATGTAAACAATAAAACTAGATATTACACTTCTTGCCTTGAATCCCAATATTTAGAAGACTTTATTAGAAGACTGTTATGGTACAGACCAACTTCAGATTCGTGGCAAGTTCCACACTATTCTGAGCTTTAGAGTGAGACCAATAAGACTTAAAGGCCCAAGTGTAGATGCTATAGTAATTAGAAAAATATAGTACATATGAGTTAAATAGAAGAAAAGAAATGATTAAATATATATACTAACTAAAATTTAAAGTAAACTAGCTATTGATATCCTTTTAATATATACGTATGTAGGCATATAAAATTATATATAGAAACTGCATATCACTAGATATAGTCTGGACAAATAGCAAAGAAAAATGAAAGAAAGAATAAGAATCTATTAAACATACCTGTTTGTCATCACAAAAGATCAAACACAAGGATTTAGAAATGACATTTATTGGGGAAGAACCTTAACACATGGGCACAAGGGAAAATTTCCTGAACAGAACACCAATAGCTTATGCGCTAAGATCAAGAATTGACAAATGGGACCTCATAAAATTGCAAAGATTCTTTAAGGCAAAGAACATTGTCAATAGGAAAAAACAGCATCCAATAGATTAGGAAAAGATCTTTACCAATCCTATATCTGATAAAGGGTTAATATCCAATATATACAAAGAACTCAAGAAGTTAGACTCCAGAGAAACAAATAACCCTTATTAAAAATGGTGTACAGAGCAAAACAAAGAATTCTCAACTGATGAATACCGAATGGCTGAAAAGCACCTAAAGAAATATTCAATATCCTTAGTCATCAGGGAAGTTCAAATCAAAACAACCCTAAGATTCTACCTCATACCAGTCAGAATGGCTAGGATCAAAAACTCAGGCGACAGCAGATCCTGGAGAGGTTGTGGAGAAAGAGGAACACTAAAACATAGCTGGTGGGATTCCAGAGTATAACCACTCTGGAAATCAGTTTGGAGAGTCCTTAGAAAATTGGACATAGTACTACCAGAGGACCCAGCTATACCACTCCTGGGCATACATCCAGAAGATGCTCCAACATGTAATAAGGACACACGCCCCACTATGTTCATAGTAGCCTTATTAATAATAGCCAGAAACTGGAAACAACCCAGATGTCCTTCAAAAGAGGAATAGATACAGAAAATGTGATACATTTACACAATGGAGTACTACTCAGTTGTTAAAAACAATGAATTTAAGAAATTCTTAGGCAAATGGATGGATCTAGAAGATATCATCCTGAGTGAGGTAACCCAATCAGAAAAGAACACATATGATATGAATTCACTGATAAGTGGATATTAGCCCAGAAGCTCAGAATACCCAAGATAAAATCCACAAACTACCTGAAACTCAAGAAGAAGAAAAATGAAAATGTGGATCATTCTTAGAATGGAGAACAAAATACCTATGGATTGAGTTACAGAGACAAAGTGTGGAGCAGAAACTGAAGGAAGGACAATCTAGAGACTGTCCCACCTGGGGATCCATCCCATATTTAATCACCAAACCCAGACACTATTGTGGATGCCAACAAGTGCTTGCTGACAGGAGCCTGATATAGATGTGTCTTGAGAGGTTCTGCCAGCTCCTGACAAATACAGAAGGGGTTGCTCTCAGCCATCCTTTGTACTGAGCAAAGGATCCCCAATGAAGGAGCTAGAAAAAAGGACCCAAGGAGCTGAAGGGGTTTGCAGCCCCATAGGAGGAACAACAATATGACCCAACCAGTACCCCCAGGGTACAAAACCACCAACAAAAGAGTACACATGGAGGAACCCATGGCTCCAGCTTCATATGTAGCAGAGGATGGCCTTGTTGGTCATCAATGGCAGGAGAGGCACTTGGTCCTGTGAAAGCTGTATATCCCATTGTAGGGGAATGCCAAGGCCTGGAAGTGGGAGAAGATGGGTTGGTGAGTAGGGGAAGTGGGAAGGGAAGAGGTTAATTTTTTATTTTATTTTATTTTTTTTTTTCAGATGGTAAACCAGGAAAGGGGAGACCATGTGAAATGTAAATAAAGAAAACATCTAATAAAAAAAAGGAAAGAAAAGAATAAAATGGTAATATTAAAAGCAACCTCAAAAAAAAAAGAAAAGAAAAAGAAAAAGAAAAGGAAAATTAATGGCTTCAAATTTAACAAAAATTGTGAAAGAGTTTATCATAGGTTGCTAAATATACAGAATTAATATATTTCTCACATTAAATGATCAAGTAGTTAGAAAGATGCCAAAAGAGGGAAGTGGAGGGAGGAGAAGAGTGTGCAGGTGAGATCTTAAAAGGACATGGAAAGAAACAGGTCTTTTACAGAAAACAATTGCCTTTGAAAGCATGAAGTAAGTATTACAGAATATTCCAGAAATAAATGAAGTAATGAGAATGTGATTTAAAGACATAATTTAACAAATTTGAATTTTAAATTTTGCTTTTGGTGTTAGTATCTGTGTGGTATTCCTTAATATAATATCTACCATCCAGCAGGTATGAAAAAAGAAATTGTTTCTGTGGCCACCAAATTCCCACTACTATAAAGACATAATGGAAATAAATAAGAAACTTGGAAATAACTAAGAAAATGAGAAATATTCAAAACAAAAATTATTTAATAATTTAAAGGTAATACATAGAAATGAAATAATTAGAAACTGTAAGGTAAGTATAGAGAGTTATTTTTCCATCTGTAAACCAAATTACAGTTGACATATACACACACACATATAATATTTTGATAATATATAATGGCAAATGATTACACTATCAAACAAGTTAAATGTATCCTTTACTTCACAGTGTTATACATAGATTAGTTGAGATTCACTCTCACTGAAAACTTCAATTTACAGTCCATGTTATTAACTATTTGTCATAATTATTTTACATAGAATCGATAAAACTAAATTTGCAACCTAAGGAGAACCATACAAATAGTTTTAAGTGGTTGGATAGACCCTGATGCAAACCTCAAAGGTGGCTAACAGGCTCGAAACAGAAATGAGAGTGTGTGTAACAGGTGACAGCAACATGAGATGGATACTGAAAGGAGCCTGGATTTCATATCAAATGCAATGCAAAGATCAAGGATCTTAAGACAGGAAGTGGCACTAATAAAATCCTATTTTTATAAATTTATCTAATTTGAGGGAAAAATGCTGTTGTCAATTACTGAAACTCTTGTCCTTTATTCTGGTTGCTTGAGTTTATTAACTTATTTGCATCAAAGCCAAGAGTTCCTTCAGTTCAAGTGAGAGAATTAAGTAATTCAGACTAAGACAATTTAAATAATACCAGATTTGGGTCCATTCAAGCAAAGCAAACTAGCCCAGGTTTGCTAGCTTCAAGCTTAGTTTACTGTAGGAATTAAAGCATGTAGACTTAAAACCTTTATCTTTCAGCCCAACTTTCTCAATGTAGTACACACGATCCTTCCTGGGAGCTTGAGGACTCAATCCTGCAGAGATAAAGCTTCTAGAAGAAATAAGACGGAGACTCTGAGACCAAATCTGTCTCATACCTAATCTTATGGTGATACACTAAGGCACTGTGATTGTGAGGTCAGACTCATATTTCTACCACTGAGTAGTTTGTAGAGAGATTGATTTCTTCCAATTTCCACAGTAGAGTTTCACTGTAAAAGGGGGGCATTTTCACTGTAAAGTTAGAGGCTTGTTTGCCATGGGAAGGCTACTATGAATAGCAGAATGCAAAGCCTCCTTAGGTTTATAATCACGTAAGCTTTTAAATTCTAATGTCATTGGCTCCTCTTAGTGGAGTCTTTTCTCAAATGGTCAAGAGATTGCTGAGAGTAAAATATAATCCAATATAAGTAATGTTATATTATGACTAAAATAAGAAATCACATTTCAAGGCAGGTCTCTAAGAGAACATGATGTATGTATGTATGCATGTATGTAAGTGAATGTGTATGTATGTATATATGTATGTATGTATGCATGTATCTAGGTGTCTATCATGTATTATGATGTACTTACCTATCATTTCTATCTATTTATCTATCTATTTATCTATCTATTTATCTATCTATCTATCTATCTATCTATCTATCTATCTATCTATCTTTAATCTATTCTTAGGATATGGATAGCCGGCTCCATAAATCCCCACCACCATAATCTACCTTCTGAAACCATGAGCGATTCATTTGTGTAAAATGTTCTTTTTAGAGTAAATGACATATGTAACTGTTGTTATTTGAATGAGAAATGTCTCCTCTTCACTCATGTATTTGACACTTGGTCTCTAGTTGGCTGTGCTGTTTGTGATGGCCATGGGACCTTTAAGAAGTAAGGCTTTGGTGAAAGACGTATATCATCGAGGTGATGTTTGATGGTTTGTTGCTTTGCCACATTTCCCGATCTCTCTCTGATTTGTATATGGAGATGAAAAGTGTTATCATTCCATTTCATTTTCCTGCTACCATGCCTTGCCTTCTGCTTCACAGTGGACTGTACCAAAATAAGCCCTTTCTTCCTTATCCTATTTTTGATTAAGATATTTTATCAGGCAATTAGAAAAGTAGCTAATATCTAAAATATCTTAGTAAATACAATACTCAAAATCTTACCTAACATTTGCTGGAGAGCATGAAAGACAGTAATTGGACTGGTAGGGAGCTCAGCATCTAATACAGAAACCAAGAAACATCCCTCATGCCAGCATTCAAAACAGGGGCTTCAAGAAGCATGACATAGATAATCTATGAAAGTGACTTATCTTTCCTTTTCATTATTTTAATACTTTCTCCTTTGATAGCCCTGTTGTTTTTCTTTGGCCATTATCTAACTCC
The DNA here is from genome assembly GCA_019843815.1 of Montemys delectorum. Classification (NCBI taxonomy): domain Eukaryota; kingdom Metazoa; phylum Chordata; class Mammalia; order Rodentia; family Muridae; genus Montemys; species Montemys delectorum. The sequence continues at coordinate 10,774 of JADRCD010186151.1, read as the reverse complement.
AGCTATTTCCCAGAGTTATGGAAGGGAGTATGAGAGAATTTCTCATGGAGAGTGAAATTGACCCTGACAACTGTATAGAAATGTTATAACTTACAATGAACATTTGACTTTCAATATTATTTTACTAACATAACAAAAAGTCATTAAATAGAGAACAAAGAGTCATTTAGTCAAGGAAAATATTTCAAAATTATTCACATAAAGGTCTCAGTAGCACACTAGGTAAGAATACATAGTTGTGGAAATACAAAAGAAAATTAATACATGAATTTTAATTTCTGTTCTGCATCGCTTCATGGTATGTTTGAGCTTTTAAAAACTTGTTGAGGCTGCACTATTTGTAATTGGTCTAGAATAAAGCAATGTCAAAAGGAGGCAAAATGGATTTTTTAAAAGGCTAATACTGCCAATGTCAGAGGCATAACTTTTAAAGCTTTATAGAAAATTGTAAGTATTTTGGGTGTAATTGAATTAGATTATGGTTGAATTTAAAACTAATAATTTTTTTTCTGGAAAGGGAATATTTATAGAATAACAAAGTAAGCCTATCCAGCACCTTTTCTCAAGATATTCCAAAGGCTTCCATAGTTGTTTAATTGTCATAGCCATTTTGCTTTAGAAATGCACAGACATTTATTGAAAGATATATTTCTAAGTGGATGCATTTACTTTGCTTTCTAATTTTTGTTTGAAAAATAACTTCTCAACACAAAGTAAAAATTGAAAGATTTACAATAAAGGTGCATTGAACAGAGTCTCTTTGAAGACCAGGAAGGAGTCGTGCAAAGGTGATAAGATTGGTTTGTTGTTTAGAAAAAAAATTTGTTTTCCCCCAGAGGGATGGATCTGCTCTAATATTTAGCATGGAAAAGCTACCTGCTACATGAGACTGACTTCTACATGCTACTATTTAGCAGTGCTACCTTATCTTTGAAATTTTTATTATTTAATTACTAATTTTTAAATTTGCTTTTGTGTTTGTCTATGGCATGCATGTAGATGTTTGTATATCTGTGTATAAAGGTACATGTGTGTCTAGACAAGAAATAAATAGCATTTGTATTTATTGATCACTGTTTTAAGACAAGGTCCCTCTATGAGCCTGGAACTCATCTGCTCTTTTAGACCAGCCACTGTTCAAGCTTATGATTCTCTTATCTCAATTTAATGTATTTTGAGCTTATAGGAATATCTAGATTTTTATGTAGGCCCTGAGTATTTAAATTCAGGTCCTCATATTTATGTGACAAATACTTTGCCCCTGAACCATCTTTCCAACTCCAATCCTTTACCTTTGATAAGACAAAAACTTTTATCTCACACTTCTGTCTCTCATTTACTGCTTTTATATTCTTTTTGCTCTCAAATCAAGCTTTGGTCACCTATCTACCTAATGTAAAGAAGATCTTCTCTTGAATATGGCATGAGAATTCCTTTGAATGCTTGTTTGTTGATGGAAGGGGAACTTACTTATTTACTTAAGCAGTTTCTCAGTGATTTAACCATTGTTTTTTAAACAGTGCCTAAATATATATCTTTCTCAAACCACCTATCTACTTCTTTCTTCACAAATCACATATTCATTTAGATAACTATCTCAAGACATGTCAAACACAAACTCCCCTTGTGGCCAATGTGCCTTTCCTTTCTCCAATTTGAGGATCTCTCATCTTTTTTTTCATTTCCTACATCTACTTTGTCTTTTCTAGTGGACCATCTATATGAACTCTCCTTCATGTGTCTTGTATATCTGACAAAACTCTCATAACCTATTCTGTGTCACTGAGAGCACATTAATATTTCAGCTCCACTGCAACCCAAAATGTAGTTCCAGAGTTGTGAATAGTACCTCTGTCTGTTTTCTTGGACCAAATTCTTTATGCTATAATCACCACAATCAAAAGCACACATTGAGCTAGATATGGTGGCACAGACCATTGATCCCAGCACTGGGAGGCAGAGGGAGGTGGATCTATATGAATTTGAAACCAGCTTGTACTTTATACTGAGTTTCATTCCAGCCATGGCTACAGAGTGAGAACTTGTAGCAACCACATTACCTAATAATAGAAAAAATTGAACATTAAAACAATGCCTGCTAATGTATATTTTGCTGTATAATTCCTTAAACTTTTAGGCACACTTAGAAATTTTCATAATTAAGTTGCACAGGGAGTACAAAGGAATATTAAGGAAAGAAAATAACAAGACAAATAGGAAACAAGTAATAATAAAAAATAACAGAAGATAATCCCACAAAAAGAATATGGCCATCATCTTCTGATTGAAATTTCTCTTTCTCCCTACCTATTCAATATATACTCTGAAGTCCTAGCCAGAGCAATTAGACAACAAAAAGAGGTCAAAGGGATATAATTTGGAAAGGAAGATATTATTTGCAGATAATATGATAGTACACTTAAGTGACCACAAAAATTCCACCAGAGAACTCCTAAACCTCATAAACAACTTTAGCAAAGTGGCTAGATATAAAATTAATTCAAACAAATCAATGGCCTTCCTCTAATCAGAAGATAAACAGGCTAAGAAAGAAATTAGGGAAACAACATCCTTCACAATAGTCACAAATAATACAAAATACCTTGGTGTGACTCTAACAAAGCAAGTGAAAGATCTATATCACAAGAATTTCAAATCTCTGAAGAAAGAAATCGAAGAAGATCTCAGAAGATGGAAAGATCTCTCATGCTCATGGATTGGCAGGATTAAAACAATAAAAATGATCATCTTGCTGAAAGAAATCTACACATTCAATGCAATCCCAATCAAAATTCCAACTCAATTCTTCATAGAGTTAGAAAGAGCAATTTGCAGATTCATCTGGAAAAACACAAAACCCAGGATAGTGAAAACTATTCTCAACAATAAAAGAACTTCTGGCAGATTTACCATCCCTGACCTCAAGCTGTAGTACAGAGCAATTGTAATAAAAGTTGCATGGTATTGGTACAGTGACAGGCAGGTAGATTAATGGAATAGAATTGAAGACCCAGAAATGAACCCACAAGCTACTGTTACTAGATCTTTGACAAAGGAGCTAAAACAATCCAGTGGTAAAAAGACAGCATTTTCAAAAAATGGTACTGGTTCAAATGGCAGTCAGCATGTAGAAGAATGCAAAGTTGATCCATTTTGATATCCTTGTACAAAGCTCAAGTTCAAGTGGATCAAGGACCTCCACATCAAATCAGATATACTGAAACTTATACACGAGGAAGTGATGAAGAGCCTCGAGTACATGGGTACAGGGGAAATTTTCCTGAGCAGAACACCAATAGCTTATGCTCTAAGACCAGGAATTGACAAATGGGACCTCATAAAATTGCAAATCTTCTCTAAGGCAAAGAACACTGTTAATAGAACAAAATGGCAACCGACATATTGGGAAAGTTCTTTACCAATCCTATATCTGATAGAGAGTCAATATCTAAATATACAAAAAAATTCAAGAAGTTGAACTCCTAAAAACCAAATAACCCTATTAGAAATGGGGTACAGAACTAAACAAATAATTCCCAACTTAGGAATAATGAATGGCTGAGAAGCACCTAAAGAAATGTTCAGCATCCTTAGTCATTAGGGAAATGCAAATCAAAACAACCCTGAGATTCCACCTCACACCAGTCAGAATGGCTAAGATCAAAAACTCAGGTGACAGCAGATGCTGGCAAGGATGTGGAGAAAGAGGAATACTCCTCAATTGCTGGTGCGATTGCAAGCTGGTACAACACACTATGGAAATTAGTCTGGTGCTTCCTCAGAAAATTGGACATAGTACTACCTGAGGACCCAGCAATATCACTCCTGGGTATATGCCCAGAAGGTGCTCCAACATGTAAAGGATACATGCTCAACTATGTTCATTGCAGCCTTATTTATAATGGCCAGAAACTGGAAAGAACCCAGATGTCCCTCAACAGAGGAATGAATACAGAAAATGTGGTACATTTACACAATGGAGTAATGTCAGCTATTAAAAACAATGAATTCATGAAATTCTTATGCAAATGGATGGAACTAGAAAATACCATCCTGAATGAGGTAACCCAATCACAAAAGAATACATATGGCATGAACTAACTGATAAGTGAATATTAGCCCAGAAGCTTGGAATGCCCAAGATACAATTCATAAACCACAAGAAACTCAAGAAGAAGGAAGACCAAAGTGTGGATACTTCGATCCTTCTTAGAAGAGGGAACAAAATACCCATGGGAGGAGATACAGAGACATAGTATGGAGCAGAGGTTCAAGGAAAGTTCATCCAATGACTGCCTCACCTGGAGATCCATCCCATATACAATCACCAAACCCAGACACTATTGTGGATGCTAACTAGTGCTTGCTGACAGGAGTCTGATATAGCTGTCTCCTGAGAGCTTCTGCTAGTGGTTGATGAATACAGAGGTGGATGTTCTCAGCCAATCATTGCACTGAGCACAGAGTCCCTAATGGGTGAGCTAGAGAAAGGACCCAAGATGCTGACAATGTTTGAAGCCCCATAGGAGGAACAACAATACTACCCATCCAGTACCCCCAGTGCTCCCAGGGACTAAACCACAAACCAAAGAATACACATGGAGGACCCATGCCTCCAGCTTCATATGTAGCAGAGGATGGCCTTGTTTGTCATCAGTGGGAGGAGAGGCCTTTTGTCCTATGAGAGCTTGATATCCCAGTGTAGGGGAATGCCTGGAACAGGAAGCAGGTGTGGGTTAATTGGTGAGCATGGGGAGAGGGCAGGGGATATGGGGTTTTCAGATGGGGGAAAGGGGATAATATTTGAAATATAAATAAAGAAAATATCTAATCTAATAATAAAAAAGACAATAAAAAGGAGAGAGAGAAGGGCAAGGGAACACCTGCAGAAGAGACAAAGACTCCATAGATACTAGGGTTTGAAGAGGTGCCCAATTCTCTACAGGAGATTTCAAATACAGTTAAGGCAGGTGTTAACATGGTCAGAATTCAGTCTTCAGGTACCTGGCAGCATTATGATATGAAGATAAGTGACTGCAGCTGGGTGTAGTGTCACCCACTTGGGAGGTAGAGGCTGGAATATCTGGCATTCAAAGCTTTCTTGGGAGTGTGGTGGGGGGACTGGAGAAATGGCTCAGTGGTTAAGATCACTGACTGCTCTTCAGGAGGTCCTTAATTCAATTACCCTCACCCACATGGTGGTTCACAACCATCTGTAATGGTATCTGAAGTCCTCTTCTGGTGTGTCTAAAGACAGTGACAGTGTACTCACATACATAAAAATAAATGAATCTTTAAAAATAGAGAAATTTCTCACATAATCTCTGTAAGAAAAAGGTAAAATAATCAATTCCTTAGAAAAGCTCTTGGATTCCAATATTAAAGAATTAATATTTTCAGTTTGATTTAAAAATTGTTAATGATTAGCAAAGATAATCTGGATTACATGGTTTATTTTTTTTAAAGTGCAATAAAAGAAATGAGAAAACTACAAATCAAACCCATCCCACCCAGGACATCAATATATGAAATGGAAATTTCTGATTGCCATGTGATGCAGACTAATGTGATATTTTGCATAAGCAGACTTATTTGACATTTTGCTTAGGCAAGACCTGTAAGAGTACTCATGATGTTTGGAGAGAGCATAAGTAGGACTCAATGAACAGTGTAAGGGCACTTGCATAGATAACTGTGCAGTGTTCTATTAGTCTCATGTCTTTGCTGATCTTCACTTCCTTGAGAGAAGTACAGTAGAGAACTCTTGGCATTTAGGCTAGTCTTGGTCACTCTGGCTGACTTATGCAGATTTAGCAGAGGCCTGGTTGTTTCTACTGGCTCATGCTGCTGCTGCTGCTTCAGGTTTGGTGACGCTTTTGAACTAGATTGTTGGTATCCTAACACTGTTGATATCCTGACAATGCAGATTGGATTTGCTCCCAAAGAACCACTTTCAAATAGGTCCACATCCCCTTGTCCTATTGATCATCTTTCCCCTCTATCATTGGGCAGTGGACTAGAAGGGGGAATGAAGCATTTAAGAACAATTATTAAATAGGTTTTGAAGAAAATCTATGCCTACAAACAGTTTCAGGCAGCAGTGCAGATCATGGACATCATGTGACTTCACTCAGCACCACTGACAACAGAAACTCGACATAGTCTATGAGGGAAGTGAGATGATGGACATCAATCTGGCCTTCAGCCACAACATGAAGATGTTCATGGCCTTTGACCTTGGCACAGGCCACTGACATCAACATGGTCTCAAGTGGTTACACATGCCACTCACATCAACCTGGGTCCTGGCAGCAGCATGGCCCAGTACATCAAAATGCTTCAGGTGGTAACACTGACCAGGGACGTCGGCCTGGCCTTTGATGGTAGCATTGACTATTGTCATCAACATGGTCCTGATGGCAGCGGGATCACAAACACCAACAAGGTCATCAGTGGTAGCACAAGCCATGAACATCAACATGGCCTCAGGTGGCAGCACTATCCATACATATCAACATGCTTCTGCTGGCAAATTTCTTAAAGTTGACAATTAGAGTTCTGGCAAGCCTTCATTGCAAAAGTAAGCAATGAGCACCTTGAAGATAAAACTTCAGTGTAGTGATCAAGTAGTTGACAAATCTCTGAAAAGCCAGAGTAAATTTTCCTTAAGGTTCCAAGAATCTGAGAACACTCATATTGGAGTTCAGAATGTACCAGGAAGAGAGTAGTAGTAAATGTCACCAGTCTGTGAGTCTGCAGTGGCTGCCTCCTAGGAGTAGATCAAGCCAGGATTTGTAAACAGCAGCATAGAAGTTTCTGCCAGTCATTAATTTAATTATTGGAATCCTGGTGTCTTCACCTATAAGAATAAAGTTCTCTATTATTTATATATGTTATATATTATTTATTATTTATATATCTGGAAATTAATTAAAAACTAACCAGCATTCCAAAATTAAAAAGGACTGGAGAAGGGGGTAGAAAGTAAACACAGAGCTCCATCAACATATGATCCAATTGTTGGAATTATAAATGTGAGCATAAGTCTCTATTAAAACACCAAGAATTTATTGCAACATACAGGATTTTTACTAGAGTATTTTACTAGAGGACTGAAATTCATAGATCAGAAAGCTGAAAATTGTATCTTTGATTCATGTAACAGAAATAAAAATTTTAACATACTTGAGTACAGTTTTGATAAAAACCAACACAAAGAGGGTATTGTCCACAGAAAATAAATCATTAACTAACCTAAAATTACTAAAAGAAAACTTTTGAGGAAAATATTCAAAAGTTTTAAAAACTTATATAAATCATCTCCCCAAATAAATCTGCTAGAGTATTAGGTATGAATAGTGTTTATTATCATTTTCCCAAAAGACAGTTCCAGAAGTGAAAGAGCCACAGACCAGAAGAGTTAATGGACCCAACATACATTCTCTCAGATTGCTAAGCTAGTTAGAAAGTCTAGCAAAGTTAGAAAGCCCAGAGGCATTTGTAGTGACTTATAATGTGGTCTCAACCTCCACATAAACCAGAGAGCTGGGAGTATATAATTCTTGCAAATCACTGACTCAGAACTGAAATCGATAGGTTCTAGGTGACTCCCTAAGGCATGTCGAAGTGAGAATGTATGTACCTGAATAAACCCACATGTATTTCAAAATGAATAAAATACTATGTGTTAATATTAGCAACTACTATACAGAAAGAAGACATTTCAGTTTCAATTTCTGCAAAATAATTTCCATTTAAAGAAACAATAAGAAAAAAATCCACAGACAAATAAGATAGTGTTTAAATTCATTAAAACATATTATTTAAAATGCACAGATTTTGTGTTATAGATTATTAGATGCAGAAATTAGAGAGAAAATTAGAACTGTCAAGGTTTATATAGGCAATGAAACTACTTCTAAAAATAAAATCAAATTAAAGAGAAGCTTAGATAAAAACTAAAAATTTATGGACTGTTGAAAATGCAGACAAAGTCAATCAATCCTAAGAGGAAAATGACAAAAATGACATGCTGACAGAGGTTAGAATAGGTATAAAAACTAATAAAGTGAATTGTGCACGATTATAAGAATGTAATACATGTACATTTACATAAGTAAAAATATTATTGCTATTTTTAAAGATATTTAAATGTTTTATGAAAGGTAGCTTTATGAATTTTTTAAGAGAAAGAAAATGAGTGGTAGGAAGAGGAAATCTGAAGAAGTTAGGGGAAAAGAAAGACTAGGACCAAAATGTATTACATAACAAAATCTAAAAGTAAATTAAAAATCAAATATGAGAGAAAATGAAGCCATTTTGGTATAAAGAGTCTGAAATTTACCAGAAGCAAAAATAGGTTAATTTAAAATAGATTGACATGGGTTAAGTATTTATAATGTTATTTCTAAATAATTACTGGGAAGGAATGCAAAGAAATAAGCAAAGAGATCTTTATAGAAAATTGCATGATACACTAAATTGATTTGCTTAACACTAGTGATGATAGCAAAATACAAAGTGAGACAAATGTGATCTATGTAAAAATAAATAACAATGTAATAGACATGTTATAAACATGTAAAGTTACACTAAATGTGAATAGGTTAACAAAAATCTATCATAAGTATAGAGTATTTATCATGTAAAAAGCAAAATTCAAGGTGATATATAACCACAATTCTAGCTCTTGGGAGACTGAGGTAGGAGGAGCATGATCTGAAAATCACCTATACTATATAGAGAGACCCTGTCTTAATCTCTGAGTCCTATATAGAACAAGCAAACAGTCAGTTAGATGTGGAAAACTTAGATGTTATTAGCCAACTAAAAATATATATTAAATACAGCACTCTGCAATAACTAACCTAGACAGGTAACATGCTTGAATATCAAACAAGTCGTCAACAATTTACAGATACTTCATTCCTTCTTAAAAGGGGGAACAAAATACCCATGGAAGGAGTTGCAGAGACTAACTATAGAGCAGAGACTCAAGCAAGGAAGGACAATCCTGAGACTGCTCCACCTGGGAATCCTTCCCATATTCAGTCATCAACTCCAGACACTATCATAGATGCCAGCAAGTGCTGGCTGACAGGAGCCTGATGTCCTGAGAGGCTCTGATAGTACCTGACTAATACAGAAGTAGAAGCTCACAACCATCCATTGGACCAAGTAGAGGGTCCCCAATGAAGGAGCTAGAGAAAGGATCCAAGGAGCTGAAGGGTTTGCAGCCCCTTACAACAAATAACAATTATGACCTAACTAGTACCCTCAGAGCTCCCAGGCACTAAACCAGCAACCAAAGAGTACACATGGTGGGACTCATGACTCCAGCAGCATATGTATAGTAGAGGATGGCCAAGTCGGACACCAATGGCAGGAGAGGCCCTTAGCCCTGTGAAGGTTCTATGCCCCAGTATAGGGGATTGCCAGGGCCAGTAAGCAGGAGAGGGTGGGGTGGCAAGCAGGGGGAGAGGGGAGGGAATAGGGGTTGGGTTTTGTTTTTGTTTTTGTTTTTTTATTTTATTATTTTTTCTTTTTTTTTTCAGAGGGGAAACTGGGAAAGGAGATATCGTGTGACATGTAAATAAAGAAAATATCTAATTAAAAAAAGAGTACAGATTAGGTTTGTGAAATCACTAAGGATTTGGGACATCAATAACTAAAAAATATCTGGAAAATTCCTAAATGTGTGATGCATTTGGTTGATTTTTCTATTGCTGTCATTCAAACACCACAATCAGAAGCAGTTTATTGAAGAAAGAGTTTACTTTGGTTAATGATTTAAGGGTTAAGAGTCCTTCCTTGTAGAGAATATGCAGCAGGTAACAAAACTAGAGGCCTGAAGAGCAAAGAACTCACACTGGGAACTGAAAACAGGAAGCAGAGAGAATGAACTTTAAATTTTAAAATCCATAGGGCCATATTCCCTAAACCTCCCAAACAATCTCTCCAAGTAGGTACTTCTTGTTCAAATGGTGGAGACTATGGGAGAATTTCTTACTCAAGCCAGTTCATAGGAATATCAAAAAGTCACAGCTGATACAGCATTCCTACTCAGAATCACAAAATTGGAAAACATTCCAATAGACACAAAAGAAGTGAATATAAAAGTGTGAAGTGCTTGAAAAGTAATTTCCAGCTTTTAGTGACAAGATAAGAAAGAAACACATGTCAATACTGTGTTCATTTCGATCTTAACAAGTTGCAACCTTGTAGCAGTACAAACCCAAACAGGAGCTCAAAATAGGAAATAGCAAAAGCCACAGTGGATGTTCCAGTTTCAAACCAGAGGTCAGCCCACTTCTGGAAAACCCAAGTCATGAATATTTGTCTCTCTAAAGATTCTAGCATTCTGGTTGTAAGGTGAAGAGAACTAGGAAATATATAAGCGGGGGGAGTGGCCTTATTTTAGTTCAACTTTAAAATGGACAGCATGGCAAATTTGTCCTGTAACTTGAAGAATATTGGCCCCAATCTAGAAGGCAGACAGAGAGGAGAGGATGCTCAAGATCTGACTCTTTCCAAAAAGTGAAAATATTGATACGTTGTGACTATACTGATGAAGAATCAAGGAGAGAGGCTGTCCTGAGGCTGAGGAGATAGCTTAGTTAAGTGCTTGCCAGGCAAGCATAAGCTCTTTTCTTTTTTGAAACACTTTCTGTTAGTTCATAGGGAATATTTTACTTGAATCTGGGAATATATTAATATATCCTGTTTTCAGATGAGAAATACATATATATATATATATATATATATATATATATAT
>JADRCD010186145.1:15744-26160 GCA_019843815.1 Montemys delectorum | reverse complement strand
TATAACAACAAAAATAAGTATTATAAAAATTGTTTGATATAAAACAACAATCAATTTAACAGTCTTATGTAGGTACTCATCTACAGCAATAGTGAAAATACATTTTTCTCAATATAAATTTTAAATAACTCCAAACATATTAACTGTATATTTCAAAATAATACATCACTACTAGTATTTTCTTAAATGAACATAAATATATAAAGACTTTTGTTTGTTTGTTTTGTATTTAGTAGAGCTTAAAATTTTGGCTCTTACTGTAGTACAAGCCCAAAATAAGAACAATTTTGAGACATTGGATTTCATTGTAATAAGGCTGTACTTCAATGACTCTCACATTACCAAATGATTTTTACCTCCATCATAGTTAAGCTGAGAGTTGACAGTTCTGCTGCACCAAGAAATGAATTGTAGGCACGATTTTTGGATACAGACTTCCTGCTATGGTCAAAGCTATTTGACTTCAGTAAGTGACTATATTCTCAGCCCACAGAGAACAGGTTACATTCATTTAAGAAATGGTGTATGTATTAAGATGGTCTATCCATAAAGTCTTTCACCAACTGTTTCAATGAACAATGGTTCTGCTTGGAGAGTGGCACAGACATTAGGTGAGGGTAAGAATTTGGTTCATTAGCTGTGCTAATTTGGAAAAGCATTCATCTCAGAGAAAGAGTAACTTATAAAGTCCTCTTCAAACTTGATACAAGAGTTACAAATGTCAAGCAAGCATTCAGTCTCACTCTTTGTTGTTCTCTTACAAGCAACCTCCCTAGTTAATCGTCTGTTTCTTTTGGGTATATAAATATTTTTGAAATATATAAGCTGTTCTGAAACCATAGTATAGTATAAAAACATGAAATAAACAATACTACTAATAGAGAGGCTGAGATAAGAGAAGCAAGATTTCAAGACCCTTATGTTGTACACAGCCAGACACTGTCACAAACAAACAAGCTGAAAGTGTATATAGATTGTACAATATTGGACCTATTTTTCCAGTTACCAAATTAGAGAGACCATTGGATGACAATCAACAAATTTCTAATTCCTCATAATTTTGGATTTCAATTGATTAGGATATATTGGTAATATTAATTTTCATACTAAGATATTAAGAAAAAGTAATTGTCACTTCCTGTTGTTTTTGTTGTAAGAGATGGAATTAGATTTGTGTGGATTTTGAAAGATTACTTTCTTGCTTCTTCTAGGGTGTGGTTTTGCTCCTTATGTTGATGTTTTCCATCTATTATCCTTTATAGGGCTGGATTTGTGGAAAGATATTGTGTAAATTTTGTTTTGTCATTGAATATCTTGTTTTCTCCATCTATGGTAATTGAGAGTTTTGCTGGGTATAGTAGCCTGGGCTGTCATTTATGTTCTTATAGGGTCTGTATGACATCTGCCCAGGATCTTCTAGCTTTCATAGTCTCTGATGAGAAGTCTGGTGTAATTCTGATAGGCCTGCCTTTATATGTTACTTGACCTTTTCCCCTTACTGCTTTTAAAATTCTTTCTTTGTCACTGCATTTAGTGTTTTGATTATTATGTGACGGGAGGAGTTTCTTTTCTGGTCCAGTCTATTTGGAGTTCTGTAGGCTTCTTGTATGTTCATGAGCATCTCTTTCTTTAGGTTAGGGAAGTTTTCTTCTAGAATTTTCTTGAAGGTATTTACTGGCCCATTACTTTGGGAGTCTTCACTCTCTTCTATACCTGTTATCCTTAGGTTTGGTCTTCTCATTGCATCCTGGATTGCCTGGATGTTTTGGATTAGGAGCTTTTTTTCTTTGACTGTTGTGTCAATGTTTTCTATAGTGTCTTCTGCCCCTGAGATTCTCTCTTCTATCTCTTGTGTTCTGTTGGTGATGTTTGCATCTATGACTCCTGATTTCTTTCCTAGGTTTTGTATCTCCAGGGTTGTCTCTTTTTCTGATTTCTTTATTGTTTCTATTTCCATTTTTAGATTCTGGATGGTTTTGTTCATTTCCTTCACCTGTTTGATTGTGTTTTCCTGTAGTTCTTTAAGGGATTTTTGTGTTTCCTCTTGAAGGGCTTCTAGTTGTTTACCTGTGTTCTCCTGTATTTCTTTGAGGGTGCTATTTATGTCTTTCTTAAAGCTCTGTATCATCACCATGAGAAGTGATTTTATATCTGAATCTTGCTTTTCCGGTGTAATGGTGTGTCCAGGACTTGCTATGGTGGGAGAATTGGGTTCTGATGAACCCAGTAACCTTGGTTTGTGTTTTTTATTTTCTTATGCTTGCCCCCCGCCATTTGGTTATCTCTAGTGCTACCTGCCCTTGCTAAATCTGACTGGAGCTTGTCCTTCCTGTGATCCTGGTTGTGTCAGAACTCCTCAGAGTCAAGCTGTCTCTGTGATCCTGTGATTCTGGGATCCTGTGATCCTGGGCTTGTTAGAGCACTTGGAGTGGAGCTTCCTCTGGGTGTTGTGGGTCCCCAGTCCATTCTCTATCATTATATGGATGATATCCTATTGGCTGATCCAGATATAAATATCATGGAAAGAATGTTTGATGAAGTAAAAATAACCTTGCCTTCCTGGTTATTACAAATAGCCCAGTCTGTAGTCCAACTCCCAACAATGGTCAGCAGCAGCTGTGAATGGAAGTCCAAAGATCTAGAAGTTGCTCAGTCTCACAAGGCAAGCAGGTGAAGCAGAGAGCATTTTTTGAGATTTACATATATTTTTTACATGGGTAGATGAATGTTTTACCTGTATGTATGTCTGTGTACCATGAGTATGTCTGGCACTCATGGAGGCCAGAAGAGGGTGTCAGATCCCCATGAAACTTTACTTACAGAAGGTTAGCTCCAATGTAGGGGCCGAAATCAAACCCAGGTCTTCTAGAAAAGCAGTTCATGCTCTTAGCCACTAACTAAGCTATCTGTATAGCCATTCCCATTACTTTTCTGCAATATGGTGTCTTACTGAACCTGAAAATCTTCATTATAGCTGGCCTGCCAGCCTTAGGCATCTACCTATCTCCACACTGTGATCTCAGCCATGCACTATCATAGCTTGCCTTTTTCACAGAGTGCTGGGAATTTGAACTCAGATCTTTACACTTGTACAGTAAGTACTTACCCACTGAGCCATCTCCCCAGCCTGAGACATGATCTGTACTACTAGTTATTCTAAAGAGGTTGAGGAATCCGCATGCTGGATTACTCCTGGATCCATGGAATTTGTAGTGGATTGTGGCCTATAGATGAACTTGACCGGTAAAATGCCAGGAGATTCCTCTTTCCAAGAGTACAGTCTCTTGTCATGGCCCCTTGAGGTCCCAGGAAAACAGAGCCTGCCCCTCAGATAAGAGACCTCGGCCCCCAGAAGGATGTCAGTTGGAAAAGATACCCAACTGAGGAAAGCCGGGTATTGGTTGATCTCCATCTCAGTACTTCACCTGCACCCTGTGGTGGTTGTGTGACTGTAGGTGACTCTCTTAGCCTTGAGTGCCAGCTTGCTCATCAGTAAGTGGAAATGAGCTCCTTGGATTGTCTGGGAGGTCAGGGCTTTGATAAGTTGGCAATGCAAGCTTTAGGCCTTGACATGAGCACCCTTCCTTCTAGGGAACCACTTCAGTTCTCCATTTCCACCAAGCTAGCAGTGGCTGGCTCAGTCACCTTTGCTCAGTGAGTTGTTTGCTTGTTTCAGTGCCCTATCCTCGGCGCCCGACTTGACACCTGGTGTTAGGTGAACACTCGGGGTTCAGGTGCTAACTCCTACTCTTTCAAGGTAGGGGTATTCCTGCAGTGATAGGTGTTGTGGTTAATATTGTTCTGGGGGCCCGATACACATTCTTGTTGCCTTTAAATATCTACTAGGGGTTTCTACCCCACTTCAAATCACTTAGTTACCAAATAAAAGACATAGAGACCTTTAGATTTATAGTAAGCTTTAGAGCACTGGAGCTGGGCAGACATCGACCCCCTGTGCTATTTTATCTGTTTCCCCCAAGAAACTTGCTGTGCTTCATTTGGGCTGCTCCTGTTCCATCAGGCCAGCCCTCATGGCCATGTGCACACAATCCACTCTACCCCTCTGTGACCTCTTCCGTCTTCTCTTTCACTCCTCATGGTCCTCACTTGAGACCCCAAGCCCAGGAACCTTCACTCTGCCCCCTCTCTTCTGCCCAGCCCAGGCTGTAGGCATTTTTATTAACCAATTGGGGATAGCTTGGGTGGGGGGGAAGGTTTATATAACATCATTTGGTATACATGAAGATCTCCTCATGGAGGGGGGCAACCAGATCTTGGGGGCCAGTATTTAGCATTTGAATACATCACAGCACCAGACCAACCATCTCCAGCTAGGCTTCTACTTTCTCAGTAGATTTGGTGGCTCTGAAAGTTGGGTTCCCCTTCAGGATGCAGCCATTGTCCTTGAAGGGGTTCAAGATACATTGAATATTATCTGCCGATTCCCAGAGTCTGGGTCCACTGAGGGAGTGCTCTGAAAATATCCACTGAATAAATTTGTACATTTTGTTGAGCAACACCATATAGCTTAAAAGGAACAATGCTGGCAGAAAATCATAACGTAGCTTTCTGTGTACATACAGCAATGCTAAACTGTATCTTGGAGACTTCAAATGGCAGTTTGTTGGTGCTGAAGGAATTGTGGGTACTTATAGACCCAGAGCCCATAAGGTCTCCCCTTCAATGCTCAGGAAAGTGGCTAGCAAGAGAGATCTCCCCAGAAGTCCTAGGCTTTTCATATACTCCAAAACAGAACGAGAAACAGATAGATACTGCAATGGGAGGATGCTTGAGTATGTCCAGGGTCAGGGGTGATAGACAAGTACTTCTGGGGCCAAGGTTCAAAGGGAAGGTTGCCTTCCATCCTGTTGTTACCCTGGCTCCTTCCTCCTGAGCTCTGGAGGATGCTGGCATCATCCTACTTCCCTGAGATCCACAGGGCATGCTGACAAATCTCTCCTCACCCCACACCTGACACGTGTAGGGATTTCTACAGCTTAAAGGCTTAGATGTGACCGCAAAAGCCATGTGTGTGCCCTGCTGATTCCTCCTCCCTGAGGTAGAGCTAACCAGTTGGGGTGTGATGAGCTCTTTCAGATGTGCAAACCTCACATACTTGACTATGGTCTGGGTGCTTCTCATCCTGGTAAGCCATAGAGAGAAGAGAGAGAGGTTTTCTCAGGAACCCAGGATGACCATTACAAGCCGGTTCTCCTGTGGCCTGTACAGTCTTTGGGTTTGCTGTCCCCATCTATGGTCTCGCTTTCTTTCCCCCACAAAACTGGTTTGTTGTCTCTCTTATGGTCACAAACGAAGGATGTACATCACCTGCAGCCATGGGGACAGAATGTGCTGGTATGTGAACAGTCTTTGGGGTTGCTATATCTCTTATACAGAGTCTGTTGGGATCATACTTAGAGGCAAAGTTTACACAAGCCCCTGAGATGTCATCAGCTAAGGTCATATAGGACCTAAGAGACAGAAGTGTATCCCAAACCTTCCGCTCATCTTCTCTAAAGACAATGGATGCTAGAACACACAGCATACCTTCAGGTCAGAGTTGTGCTTGGTGGTGGTATGAGGATGACAGGGACTGACATCAGCACTGTGCCAGCTTCTGGAAGGTTCAGTCCTGTAGCAGGTAGGCTCAGCCAGTAGCTAACCGGGATGTGTGATATGACCTCTGCCCACTGAAGCCTCTGCTGTCCAAGCCGAGGACACATTCAGCAGTCCTGTGTTTCACAGTCAGTTGTCACTGAGGAGGCAAAGGTTAGATGACTCAGCCACATAGCCCATGGGCAGGTGGATGCGTTTCTTTTCTGTTGCTGTGATAAAGCATCATGACTAAAAGCAACTTACAGAACGATAAGAGGGCTTAAGACTCAGCATGGTTAGGGAGACATGGTAGCGGGCAAGCATGGTGACAGGAGCAGGAAGCCGAGCGGTCACATCTCACCAGCAAGCGTGAAGCAGGGAGAGTGGCTAGGGGTGAGGCAGAGCTTTGCATACTCGAAGTCCACCCACCCTGGTGTAGTTCCTCCAACGAGGCTGCATGTCCCCAGCCTTCCTGAGCAGACCAACAAGGCATTTCTTATTCAACACACCAAAGCAGATGAAACCTGGGGTCCTGAGTGTGATACCCAGAGTCTTGGATTCTCTTGCCCAGTCACTCCTCTCTCGGAGGCTCATTCATGAATCTCTCAGCATCCATATCCCAGCATGTGAAATGCTTTGGGTGGGCACTGAGAAAAGGGGGACTCTAGCTCCTGGGAGCTCTACAGGTCACCTACTGATTTGCTGCCAAAATTAAGACTATGGCTGACATTCACTGTACCCTGCAGCCTTACAGCATGCATTTAAGGGTGCAAGGAGGGCAGCGGGGCTGCATGAAAAGTCTGGTCCTCCCAGGGACAAGGTCATTTATATAGCTCTCAGCCCCATCCTGGCTGGAAGACAGATGTGATGTTGTCCACCTCAGGAAAGCAGAGATGTACTCTCACTCCCAGAGATGCCTGGGATTATGTAGATCATTAGCTTTCCTCACACTGGCTTGAGAATCAGGAAGTGTCTCAAAATCTCGCAGCAGAACCACCATCTAGGGATCTGTGCTGAAAAGTTCCAGACATTTCTACCTCGGAAAACAGAACCCTGGCCACAGGAATGTGATGGCTCTTCCTCCGCAATCTCCCTCCCATCTCCAAGTAACAGATCCAGGCCCTTGAAACAGTAGCTGCAATTCTATTAGAGAAGTTTGTCTAGAAAATAAAAATAGAAAGGAGAAAACAAAGGTATCATTCTTCATTAAATACTTCTTGCTTCAAAGTATGAACGAACGCCGTCTGGTTCCAGGACAGCTGCCAGTTTCACTGTCTTGTCAGGTGAATCTAACGTTGAAAAGTGAGACTTTATTACTTTCGTTTTCACAGCTTAGGGATTTCTGTCTGGGTGATATATTGGGTGCCCACTGCGGACCACACATCTTCCCAGCTACCTGAGGGCTAGCAATTGTGACAGCATCCCCGTGCCAGGAGATGATGCAGATTGCCCCCAATAATACTGTACTATCATCTAGTCATTGGATTGTTGAAGTCTATTGAGAGTCTACCACATCTGGCCCATGGACTATTAAAGATGCAGTAGGGTCCTGGGTTGTGTGAATCCTAACCTTTTGGGAGCTTCTAGTTTAGCTGGTGTGATGGGGGGGGGGCGGGCATTAGGGATCTGGGAGGATCTTGCTAGCTTTCATCCATGAAAGCATACAGCCATCTGCCATCCTAGGAGGCAGAAGGTGAGAAGGGACCATTCCTCCATTGGCTGTGGCATTCTGGGGCAGAGTTGCTTAGAGCTGACTGGGACTGCAGACAGGTGTTCGAATCTAAGCTTTGATTTAGCTTGTTCTGGACCATTAAATAATATAGCTATGAGGTTATATACGCATGTTTCTGAGGGGGATAGATCTGTTTTCAGTCTCACTAAGCGTATTGTGTCGCTGGCTGAAGAACTCCTAAAGCCCTCCTATTTCCCATCCCACCAACAGTGTGTCTGTCTTTTAGATTACAACTGTACCAGTGTGTAATGTGTGTTATACCATCGTTCAAGACACAAGACAAATCTAAATCCCAAGTAGCTGTCAAATACTGAGATATCTGTGGCTAATCCCACAGCTTCTATTAGTACCAGTTTGCCCAGCGCTGAGATCCAGCTGGCTTTCCCTCTGGTCAGTCAGTCAGGCTGAAGCTAGTGGCCCCTGAGCTCCTTGGAGGACTGTGGGTCTCAGGCGGGTTTGCTGAAGGTGCACTGTCACCTAACACCCTCTGTCTCCTCTTTTTTTTTTTCCAGCGATTCACGAGTTCCCCACAGACCTGTTCTCCAACAAAGAACGACAGCACGGTGCTGTCCTGCTACACATCCTTGGTGTAAGTGTCTTCAAAGGCCAGAAGCCGCTAACCTTCTGGCACAGGAACTGTCTGTATATAATGACCGTAAAGCAGTGGTTCACAAGCTTCCTAACGCTGAGACCCTTTCCTACAGTCGCCGTGCAGTGGTGACCCCTAACCACCAAATTATTCCATCGCTACTTCATAGCTGTAATTTTGCTACTGTTATGAATTGTACTGTAAATATCTGATATGCAGGCTATCTAATATGCGACCCATAGGTTGAGGGCCACTGCCATTCAGTGTCTAAGCTTGTAACAGCCTGAGAAGAGAATAGACATTAGGCCATTTTACCCAACAAGAGGCTTTTCTTAAGTGTCAAGTGGCTTGCCCGACGTCACATAGTGTCCCCAGTCCCAGCACAGGGACATGGCTTTTTCTTGTGCCTCATTTTCTACTCTCATAAAATCGGGAAGACGGACCCTGCGTACACTTCAGAACTAAATGTCAGCAGCAGCATCAGACGTGATGTGGCCCATAGGTCCTCGGGAAGGCTCGCTGCCGTGGTCCCTGTGACTGCTCTCCGACTCTCTTTGCCACACTCCTCAACCCCCCACCCCCCACATTCAAATGAGACACAGCATGTTCAGGGGGGTTGGCCATAGACAGCTCTCTCTGTGTTCAGACAGACCCTGGTGGCAGACAGTTCAATAGCAATTTAGATGGGAATGAGGAATTCAAGACCGAAGTATAGATTGCTGTTCTTGGACAGACAAACCCTAGCCCCAGCCAGATTTTACCTCCCTGCCTGTTTTTGCAAAGGTTTGTCTGTCTGTTTGAGACAACATCTTCTGTATCCAGACTGGCCTCGAACCTGCTGTGTAGCTCAGGATGACCAAGAACTAACTCACTCTCCTCCCCACCCCTGTCTACACACACACACACACACACACACACACACACACACACTCCCCCCTCCTTGTCCAGTTTATGTGGTTACTGAGAACTAAACCTCTGGCCTCATGTATGCCAGGCAAGCAGACTACTAGATGAGCTGTAGCCCCACCCCTCCATGAGTAAAGTCCTTTATCAGCACACAGCCACTCCATTCATGGCCGCGCTCTCTCTGGCTGCCTCTGAGCTTTAGTGGCAGGACAGAAAAGTCGCATTGTAGTAGTACATGGTCTACGGAGCCCAAAATTCCTTCTGGCCCTTGTGGGAACCCGTACGAGACTGTTGATAGTTGCCAGGAAGCAAGGCTGGTCTGCGTTGGCTTTTCTGTTTCAGATCAGGTCCAGCAAATTTCCTCCTGCTCAGCAGTCTGGCTACCCAACACTGTCTGCTTATCCATTTAAATTCAACCAACCACGAGTCTTTTCCTAGAGGTAGTTTAATGGAAGAGGAATCTGGAATTCTCTGGTGGAGAACAAGGACCAGAGGGTAGCATAGGAGTAATGTTTTGGTTGGAGGTGGAGGTTAGAGTGGGGATTGCAGGCAAATTTTGAACGGTGGGCCTGCACATTATATCTAGAATGGAGTGGTTATCTTTCAGACATCTTGGCACGTGCATCCCATCCCGTTTTGGTAAGAGATGTAAATTTGGCAGATTTTCCCCATAGTTCTGTGGCCCAGCCCAATAAGCAAAACCTTATGATTGAACCTGAGAGTGAGTACCTCAGGAATTTTACAAGACCTCCTCAGAGTGGTAATTACTAAGCTAAAAGTGGAGGGCTGATCCCAGCCCATAACTCAATTTTACAAATAAAGTTTTATTAGAACACACGCATCCATTCCAGGGATGCTTTGGTTTTATAAGAGCGGAGTTGATATTTGACCTACAGAGTCTAAAATCTGACCTCTGTAGAGGACATTTACTAATGCCTTCCTTAGAGCAGGAAAGACACACATAGGAGCCAGTGAAGTTTTTTAACCTTCCCTGACCTAAAGGATAGAAACTGTAATGCCCATCCAGGCTCCATTTTCCCCTCCAGTGTTCTGAGGTGCCATGAGAGAGAAGCAGTTTGACTTCATAGGTCACTTTGCCTGGGTCATGATGTTGGGAGGAATTGGTGGTGGTATGAAGTAGGTTTAGAATTCTGAGATGCATAGTGAGGGGTCCCCCAGTTGGCCTCTCCTTTAGCCATGTGCTCACAGTTTCTTTTAGCTCATGGCCAAAGACAATGAGTCACAGCAGGGCAGTCACAGTACAGCTTCACTTCGCTTCTGTCTTAGTCAGGGTTCCTATTCCTGCACAAACATCATAACCAAGAAGCAAATTGGGGAGGAAAGGGTTTATTCAGCTTACTTCCACATGGCTGTTCATCACCAAAGGAAGTCAGGACTGAAACTCAAGCAGGTCAGGAAGCAGGAGCTGATGCAGAGGCCATGGAGGGATGTTCCTTACTGGCTTGCTTCCCCTGGCTTGCTCAGCCTGCTCTCTTATAGAACCCAAGACTTCTAGCCCAGGGATGGCACCACCCACAAGGGACCCTACCCCCTTGATCACTAATTGAGAAAATGCCCCACAGCTGGATCTCAT
>JADRCD010186145.1:1454-15644 GCA_019843815.1 Montemys delectorum | reverse complement strand
ACCCCCTTGATCACTAATTGAGAAAATGCCCCACAGCTGGATCTCATGGAGGCACTCCCCCAACTGAAGCTCACTTCTCTGTGATAACTCCAGCCTGTGTCAAGTTGACACACAACACCAGCCAGTACAGCTTCATCTCGGTTCCTATGGCACCATGTGTTTGGGCTCACACAGCCTGGCCTCCTTTTTCATTTTCCATGCAAGGTATCATGTCATGCCTTAGAACGTTTTCATCTCCTGTCAGGGGTTCTGGTCCCTGTCTCTCCCTCCAGCTTCACATTCTGCCCTTCCTACTCCTGCCTGCCTCTCCCTGTTGAGATCACAGTTGCCTCAGAGCCTTTGCACTTTCGGTTTTTTGGTTCCCCTAAAGGCTTCATTCACGTTTTCTTTGTCCTACACTGGGATTAAGTCTCAAGATGCAGACTCTTTCCCACTCTCCACCCCCCGCCATCTTCCACATCCCATCCCCGTTGTCCACAATAACACCTGGCATATAGGATGAGCTCAGTAAAAACATGGTAGGTGGTTATATAGACAGACAAGACAGGGAAAAGTTCCTACTAGAAAACCACTTAGAAACAACTGCCTGTCCTTGCTTTGTCGTTAAGTAGAAATAGAAACAAAGGCCTGGAAACATTGTCCATTGAAAGTCATGGGCCAGCTGAGTCCCAGAGTCTGCACCTTGTACTACTGACTTCCCTGTACATATGTGCAGAGGCCCAGAGAACCCTTTAAAAGGAACCTCAGGGGTGAGCGGAGGCTTGGCAGCAAGCAAACTATTGATAACACAGAATTGATGCTTTCTCTAAAGTTAAAGCAGGGAAATGAAAGGTTATTGTTTTAAAGTTGTAAATTATTGCCCCAAGGAACTTCTCTCTTGGCCTTTATGCTAGAACCAGCTTGGTTGGTTGGTTGGTTGGTTGGTTGGTTGGTTGGTTATGACTAGCTCTAGGAAGTAGAGGCCTCTTAAACAAGAGGTGCCAGTCTGATGTGTCAGTAGTCTCAGTAGCTGGGAGGTAGAAACAAGAGGATCAGCAGGCCAAGGTCAGCCTTGACCTCATCATCAATTCGAGGCTATCCTGGGCTACATGAGCTCCTACCTCAAATTTTTAAACAAACACAAACAAATAAAAAAAGAAAGAGTGGCTGAGGTCACATTTGGAACTCCACAATGCCTCAAAGCAGGAAGGGGCAGGGCATACATTCCAGAGAGCTCTCCAGCAAATGTCCTGAGTCCTCCACGGATACGGTGTCAGATCCTGAGGCTCGGGGCTCAGTCCCAAGACTGTCCCTGCTTTCTGTGGAGCAGCCCGGGGCAATGTCCTCATGCTGTGGATTACCTGCTGAAACAGTGCACAGAGCACGACAGACCCATGCGGCTGTGTTCTGAGGAGCGTGACCCAGACAGAGGTGACTGAGTGGGTGAAGGAGATGCCCAGAGCAAGGCATCTTCCCTGGGCACTGCATCCCAGAAACCTGCCCATTTCAGCCAATTGCAACTCTTCTAAGTCTGCTTTTCAGGGCTCATGGAGGCTCCCTCACATAGGCACTGCTTGGTGGACCAGCCCTCTGTGCCTACGGACTCCTTAGACTCCTCAGATGTTTGCCTCACCCTTCTGATCCTGCCTGGGACTTTCCAGTGACCAGTGCCACCCTGTCTAGGGCTACCAACTCCCAGCCGTCTCATTAGCATACCTGAGACACGGTAGCACTCTAGAGATCCTAAAGGCTCTAGGATGTGTGTGTGCCAGCGACCAGGGGCAGAGACCACATCTTTCTCCTCATGCCCCTCCCTCCTTTCATGTGTGTGTATTCTCTCTCTCTTTTTCTCTCTCTCTTCACATGTATGTATTTATGTGTGCATGTACTCATGTGCACATGCATGCTTATGGAGGCCAGAGTTTTTATATCTCCTTATATTTTCCCCTTACTTTTATATCTTTTTATATTTTCCCCTTATTTTTTGAGACAGCATCTTTTACTGAACCTGGCTTACCAATTCACCCAAAGTGGTTCTTCAGCAAGCTCCTAGGGTCCCCCTGTCTCTACCTCCCAGAGCCGGGGTTACAGGAATGTGCCCCTGCACCCACTTTTTACACAGGGGCTGAGGATCTGAACCCAGGTCCTCATGTTTATACAGCAAGTGTTTTGCCAACTGAGCCATTTTCCAGCTCCTCTCTCTTAGTATTTGGACTGCAGTCTCACTGTGTAGCCCAGGCTGGGCTGGAACTTGTGATCTTCCTAGGTTAGCTTCCTGGGGGCCGAGATTGCAGGCATGTGCTGTCCCGCCCAGCTCTGGCTCTGTATTTCTTACTCTGTGACAGTGCTGAGAGAAAAGCACAGACCCAGTTGAGCATTCGATTTCCCGTCTCTAGGCCACAGTTTCCTTATCTGTCAAGGAGGATCTGGAGAGAACAAGTCTTTGTGGCCGGAGCCTTGCAAGGTGCCCATCCACCTGTGCTTCTGCCTGCAGCCTGGTGTGGACATGAGGGACTCTCACTGACACCTGCTTTCTGTCCACAGGCTCTCTATATGTTCTACGCCCTGGCCATTGTGTGTGATGATTTCTTTGTCCCATCCCTAGAGAAGATCTGTGAGGTACGTGGCAAGGATCTGGAGCCCTCCACAAAGCCCAGGGTGCCTAGGGGAGTGTGGTGTGGAAATGACAAGGACAAGAAGGCTGGATGGGACAGGAAGCACTGTGGTGGAGAAGGCCATCTCATAGCCACCTCCAGTCTGCTCCATAGCCTCGCCTCATCCTGACAACACCAGATCAACGTCAGTGATGACATCCTGTCCCCAAGCTCAGCAGAAGCCGGGGCCCAAATGAGGTCACCTTCCAGGACATCGCCCTTTAGGAGCCATGTGGCATGAGCCAAATCTGGCCAGCAAGGGAGCAGGCCAGCCTGTGACCACACTGGTACATTTCCCAAAACCACAGGTGGCAATGACGGAAGAGACCTGTGTTCCCTAAGTGTTCCCCTGGTGGACACTAGCCATGGTGACAGGAGTCCTCTCTGTCCCACATCTGCACCACGTTCTCCCTCTAACTAGTTTGTTAATTCATTTTCCCTTTTCCATATGCAAGACAACAGGTTTCCTCTGTGCTCTGCCTTCCTCATAGTTTCTAATCGAGTATGGACGGTGGGGAGCTTGTTTGCAGCTCTTACCATATGCAGACCTTTAGGGATTTGCCACCCCTCACCCTATGAAGTCATCCAGCTCTTTGAGGCCATTTTTGTCATGTTAAGAACAAGTGGCTCTTAGGGACAGGTGCCCATTCCCTTCAACTTGTTTCTGGACATGACATAGCAAGAAGAGGCTGTTTTAGAACTTGGATCCCCCAAACTGAGCTGGCAGAAAGATTCCAGGCTCCCTATCCCTGGCTCTCCCTCTGTTTACCCTTGCAGTACCTCAGATGGAGTGTGGGAGGTTAGTATAGAGGAGTCTACCTCAGGACCCCCCAGAGTGGAGGTTGGGGGACAGTGGTTCCTGCAAGGGTGCCGTGGCTGCCTCTGCTTCCTAGAAGCTGCCTCCACCTAGGAAAAACACAGCCCTGGGTCCTAGCTTGTGTGAGTTAGATCTTTGTCTCTCTGAAACGATGCCTGACGTACCAATTCAAAGAAAAGAAGAAGATACCTATTTAGGCTTGCAATTCCAGGAGTTTAAGTCCAGGATCGGCTACCTCCACTGTTTCTAGGTTGTGTGGGGCAGACAACGTTGTGGGAGGAAATGGTGGAACAAAGCCACCCATTTATGGTGGCCAGAAGCAGAGACTGAGAGATTCAGATATTGACAATAAATTACTACCCCAAGAACACACTCCCAGTGACCCACTTTTTTCTCCAAACGTTTCCAATGTCTTTAGATAGCAGCATCAAAACTGACTCCATCAGTGACTTAGTTCACTGATGAGGTCAGAGTCCACTTAATCCAGTCACTTCTTGAGATCCATCTCTGAACTGGGGCACTGGGAATCAAGCCTTTAAATTTAACCCAGGAGCCTTTTGGAAGATACCTTGTATCAGACTAATGTATACTGAGCACACATCCAGGCCCCTCCTAGGCTGATAGTTTGGGGAAACCATAAATATAGGGTTGGGGCCTCTTTACCCTCAGGGCTAAAAGATACCCATGGAAAGTGGGGTGGGGTGGCAAGCATTGAGGATGCAGATGATGTCAGGGTTGCCTGTGGCCATGAGGACAGAGCGTAAGGTAAGGAAGGGTGGGTGCTGGTCTTAGTCTTTCTTTAAGGGCCTTAGGTGACAAGGAAGCTAAAGGGATGGAATATCTGTCACTGTTGGGGAGAGGCATAAGAAGGCTTCCAGGAGGAGATGATGATTGTACAGGCCTGAGAAGTGGGAAGCATATCAGCAAGCAGAGGGGAAAGGTTTCTAGGAAGAAGTGAAGGCCAAGGCCAAGAGGTGGCAGAACAGCAGGTAGCATGGCCCCGGTCCTGCAGAGGTGACTGGAGTGCCAGGGGGGCACCTGCCCCCTCTTTAGAACCTTCTCTTTGGCAGCATTGAGGTGGGAGCCCTGACTCCTTAGGGAGCAATGCTGAGTTCCCAGCCTGTATGGAGCCCAGAGCTCTGACCCTTCTGTAGCTAACTGACCAGTGGAGAGAAGATGCTGGTCCAAACTTTCTCCAGAGCTCCAGAGCCCATGCCACCTAGGGCTACCTAGGTCCTCTGTCTTCCATTTTGGATCAAATAATGGGCCTCCAGGCCAGAACATGATCTTGCTGAGCATGTCTGACTCATACAAAAAGGTCCTAGCCTCGCCTCATGCCAGCTGAATCCTGGGGACAGACCCTCGGGGTGTCTGAGACTCTGGGTGCAGGCTTGCCATGGAAAAACATCTAGAATCCAGGAGCCAGGAAATGTCCTGAGGCCCAGCTCCCACAGCCTCAGGGCAGCTTCTAAACCCTGTTTGTGTACCACTGCCTACTCCAAGCTGTTCTAGGCTCTAGGGACCCACAGATGACATATGCCAGCTCTGTCTTCACGGTCCAGAGGCACGGTCCAGAGCATATGTACTGCAAGCTCTCTGTGAATCATAGAATCTGTTTCAATAATGGTCGAGCCTTATTGCCTTAGATGTCAAGGAAGCTAAAGGGATGGAATGTCACTGCTGGGGAGAGGCATAGGAAGGCTTCCGGGAGGAGATGATGATTGTACAGGCCTGAGAAGTGGGAAGCATGTCAGCAAGCAGAAGGGAAAGGGTTCTAGGAAGAACTTCTCAGGTGCCTTCTGAGAGGGTATGGCTGGCCCTGGGGATGTGGGGAAGGCTTGCTCAAGGGTCGCGGACAGGGCTCTAGGAGCATAGAGTAAATGAAGAGAGGGCAGATGGGTTGGGAGGGAAATGGGGCATTGAAGCCTGGAAGAGGGGATGGGGTGTGTGCTTTGGGCAGAGAAGCTCTGGCTGTGGAGCTGGGTTCAGAGCAGCACTGTGTCAACTGAGAGCTTTCTGCCGTCCACCTGTCCAGGGACTATGTGCTCCCCACCCTTGCCGCAGCCCAGTTGCCTGGGTTCTCTCTGTTTCAGAAACTTCATCTGAGTGAAGATGTGGCAGGTGCCACCTTCATGGCTGCAGGAAGCTCGACACCAGAGCTCTTTGCGTCTGTCATTGGTAAGGACATCAGGCAGCTGGGACACTGCAGAGAAAGCCAGGGCTGGCTGCCCAGTTCAGTGGGGGCAGTTTACCAGTTCTGAGCCTTGGTTTCCTCACTTGTAAATCCAAGAGGGTCAAAGGGACAGGAAGTAGATTGGTGGTGGTGGTGGTGGTGGTGGTGGTGGTGGTGGTGGTGGTGGTGATAATGTTGATGATGACGACAACAACGATGAAACATTTAAGTTGATAAGGACATGGAAGGAACTGGTTCCCAGGGCTCCATTCTGTCTGGCTCTGCCATCTCTTTCTTATTCCAGGTGTGTTCATCACCCATGGAGATGTTGGTGTAGGAACGATTGTGGGTTCTGCTGTGTTCAACATCCTATGTATCATTGGAGTGTGTGGACTCTTTGCTGGACAGGTCAGTGTTTTTTTCTTTTTTCTTTTTTCTCTGATTGCCTGACCAGTATCCTGTAGGATGGGAGTGAGTTTCTCCAGAGATGGCTGGGGTGACAGTGGCAACACCCTAATGAGGGTGCTCATGTCACTCTCTGTGGGTTGGAGAATATCTATGTTCTCCTCTGGACCCGTGGCCTCCCCTATGAAGCAGCCATGACACTCCTTCCTGTCCGTCAGCGTGAGAGCCTGAGAAGCTGGAGCCATGCTGGTGGGCCTGGCCAGTTTATGGGTGGGCATTCATTCAACAGCCACAGCTGTTTAAGAAGGGCCTCCCTGGGCCCTGGTTAGAGTGAGGGCTTGTAGCTCTCTGGGTTGCTCACCTCCTCTGCAGGCACAAGGCTAGCTATGGTGAGACTCCATTTGACACCAGACCAGAGTCTTAGGCTTGCCTTACAGAGGAAGATGGCCAGGAGCTACCTCTTGCTCAAGATGACAGAGGTAGGCGGCTGGTGGGATGTGATGATCCTTCCGGTCTCTACCTTAACGGCCAGCCCTTGCTATGAAATGTGCCTGGCCACCACCCCAGAGGAATAGGCCAGTGTCAGGTTTCTGAGAACTTTACTGGGTTCTGTTGTCTTCACCAACTGTGGCCAAGAGCTAGAGGTAGCCAGGGCCCTGAGACCGGTCCTTCTGCTCTCTGGGGAGCTGGCCCCATTCCCAGCCTCCAGGCAATAGCAGCTGATGACTTCTCTCTGACATGGCAGGTGGTGCGGTTGACATGGTGGGCTGTGTGCCGTGACTCTGTGTACTACACGCTGTCTGTCATCGTACTCATTGCGGTGAGTCACCCCTCACACCCAAGTGTTCGGTGGTCAGGGCCCTGTGAGGGCATGGGTACTTGCCTGTCTGTCCTTGACCCTCTGACCAGAGAGGTCATAGTACCAACGGTGGACTGTGTTTATCCATCCGTCTGTGTTCACATTGGCCCCTCACACCTCTACCCACACTATGCCCCTTCTAAAGACCTCATCCTTGGCTCCTCACAATGAGACTAAATCCAGGACCATTTTAATGATCAAAAGCTTCGGACAAAACAAAATATGTGGGGGAAGTTCAAATATATACTCACGTGAAGCCCTTTCCAAGCCTACATTGAGACCCACGCACTCATTGAAACAGACCCGCTCTGAGGAAGCAAGTTTGAAGTTGGGAGATACCCTAGATGCTCAGGAGACTATGGCTAGAGGATCCTGATCACGACCAACCTGGGCAAATTGGGGCAACTGTATCTCAAAATTAAAAATATGAAAATGTGCAGGTGCAGCTCGGTGGTCAGGTGCTAGCCCAGCAGGTGCAGCTAGGTGGTCAGGTGCTAGCCCAGCAGGTGCAGGTTGGTGGTCAGGTGCTAGCCTAGCAGGTGCAGCTAGGTGATCAGGTGCTAGCCCAGCAGGTGCAACTTGGTGGTCAGGTGCTAGCCCAGCAGGTGCAGCTAGGTGGTCAGGTGCTAGCCCAGCAGGTGCAGCTTGGTGGTCAGGTGCTAGCCCAGCAGGTGCAGCTCGGTGGTCAGGTGCTAGCCTAGCAGGTGCAAGAGAGGGCCTGTATTCATTACCACCAAGTAAGTACAAGCAGCAGGTTTCTAGGTTCTCTGTTCTGCACAGTAGGAGAGGGCCAGCTCAAAGCTATCAGGCCCCAAGGTCTGGGGTGGCATCGTGGCCCATACAGTGATGCACTGTCAGTTGAGTAGCAACCCCAGGGGAGCAGTTTTGATCCTTATACTGGTGCCTGTGTGACAAGAAAATGTGTGACAGTTTTCTATCTTTCCAAATGCAGGGGCATAACTACCCTTATATTACTTATCTACTGCTTTGTAATGAAGTTCCCCCAAAACTGGGCACAGTGGAGCACACCCCAGTCAAGGGCCAAAGGTATCACAGGAGGAACATTGGTCCCAGGCTAGTCTTGGCTATTACAGTGAGATGCTATCTTGAAAAACATGTTCCCCAAACCTAACAGCCTAAGACAGCAAGCACTGAACCTTGGAGTGATACATCTGAGGTGACTGAGCCAGGAAGAGAAAGGTCTCAGGACACACATAGTCAGGTGAGCATCCTCTCCAGGAACATTCTTGTGACTGTCCGCTGACCTCCAGGCCTAGCAGGCCACCAAGCCACAGTTGTAGCTTGCAATGCTCTTGTCCTCACAACAAAGGTGAGGAGGTGAGAAGGTCAGGTTACAAAAGACTGTGGCCTCCACCTTGGAAATGGCCAGGAGTATAGATATGGAGAAGAGCTTAGTTATCAGTGGGATTTCTGAGGGCAGCTCAGAAACTTCCCACCACGCTAAGCAAATAACATCAGTAGGAGAAACAAGATACCTATGTGAAATTTCAAAAGATAAATCCACAGTACCCTAAATATACCATAAATGGGCAATAAAAACAACTCATAAAAGACTGACGTTCTCTTGGTAATCACTTTGGCAGCGAGTCACTGGAATATCTAATGATGTCATCTGTTGCCTGTTCAGAAATTCTCTCAGCCCTCCGCTGCAAATGCAGACTGGTGCCAATATTTGGGGCTCAACCACGGGGGTGGTGCTCCTCCCCCGACTGTGATATCATTTCCCAGAGAGGGAATGATTCCTTATAGACCTCTAAATGACCAAGGAACATTCTTCAGTTTTCAAAAGGGTGAATTTCCCTGGTTGTGAATTAAATATTCACATTAAACATTTGGGTTTGTGCAATCGAGTTAAAGCCAAGGTCACTGTTTTTCTGTGGCCTGCGTATTTGTTATAGCAGATTTATTACACATTTTATATTCCCATTATATACTTTTCATCGCAAGTGTGAGAAAACTTCACAGTGTAGAACCGTTTTCATGTCTTCTCACATCCCTTCCGCCATTACCTGTCAATGCCTATAGCCCTCCTTTGGGCTATATAAGCTAAAAATGTCCCTGGAAAAGCCTCTCAGATTCTCACTCTCCCTCTGTTGAGTGGCCTTGGGTCCAAAAGGCTCCCATTGATGCCTGGCTAGGGAGTATGAAGTGGCTTCCTAAAGCAGAGCCTGTGTGCAGCCCACTGTGACAGACAATAGAACCAAGCCCACACAATAGCTTCCCTCTCTCCTGCCTCTTCTGGTACCATATATAGGGGCCTTTTGTTTCCATGGTCAGGTTGGTGGGAGCAGCCCTGCCACCTCCTCTTATACTGGGCTGTGGAGTCCACCTCTTCCCTTGACCACAGAGCATCCATCATTTGTGTCTGGTCCCAAAGATGCTGGATGGGAGGTGTGTTAATTAAAGTTGTGTAGAAAAAAAGAACCAATAAGAGACAGATCAAGTGACAGGTAGATGGAAAAATGGACAGATAAATGAATGGATGGATGGGTAGAGGCATGGATGGATGGATGGATGAGTGGGTGGGTGGGTGAATGGGTGGGTGGGTGGGTGTGTGAATGGATGAGTGAGTGGATGGATGAGTGGATGGATGGATGATGGATGGATGGATGGATGGATGGATAGATAGGTGAGTGGATGGATAGGTGGATGGATGGAAGGGTGGATGGATGGGTGGGTGGGTGGATGGATGGATGGATGAGTGGAGGTGGATAGATGGATGAGTAGATGGGTGTGAGGATGGATGAGTGAGTGGGTGAAT
The DNA here is from genome assembly GCA_019843815.1 of Montemys delectorum. Taxonomy (NCBI): domain Eukaryota; kingdom Metazoa; phylum Chordata; class Mammalia; order Rodentia; family Muridae; genus Montemys; species Montemys delectorum. Next base: position 5,975 of record JADRCD010186145.1, on the reverse strand, counting down.
GGATGGATGGATGGATGGATGAATGGATGGATGGATAGATAGGTGAATGGATGGATAGGTGGATGGATGTATAGGTGGATGAATGGATAGGTGGATGGATGGAAGGGTGGATGGATGGGTGGGTGGGTGGGTGGATGGATGGATGGATGGATGGGTGGATGGATGAGTGAGTGGATGAATAGATAGATGGAGATGTATTGTGGAATGGCTCAAGTGATCTTCAATCATGCCACCTGCAAACTGGAGACCCAGGGAACTCAGTAACAATCATCCATTGTTAGGCCAAAACCTTGAGAAACCATACCACCACTGGCAAAAGTTGTAGAGTTAAAAGGCTGGAGGAGCTGGAAGGAGAAGGAATGGGGTCATATTTACCTTATGTTGAATCTTCCAATAGTTCAACTGTGCCCACCCATCATGAGTAAGGGTGGATCTTCCCTTTTCAGTTCATGGGTTCAAATATCAGTCCCTTCCATGAACACCCTCACAGATACACCAGCAATACTATTCCACAAACTATCTGGGTGTCCTTTAATCCGGGCAAGTTGACACTTAAGGTAATCTATGGGTTGAATTCTGTCACTATCCCTGGGTCCCTTACTCCATCCACACACACACTCTGTCTTCATTTATACAGCTGGACCTTCCACCTTGGAATCCCAAAGGGGGTTTCTCTTTGTTTTTAAGGAAACTAGCCCTAGGCCACACGCATGTGTGACATACATATAGGGACAGGTATTTAGCTGCAAATTTGCTGTCTGCATTCTCTTGAATTTTAGTGTGTCGATTTTAGTAACAGGGGAAACTCCTACCACGTCTGCCCCAGCAACTACCTAAACTATAGTAAAACACAGGCTACCTCTCGTGAGATCACAACACTGAGCCATCAGGCAGGAAGCATGTGTTACAGCTCAGCTGTCCCAGGTTCCCACTAAGGAAAGATGAGCTTCCATGCTTGAGAAACTGGGAAATGCAGAGATCCAAACCTTTCATGAGGTCAGTGCATGATAGTTCCAGGTGCCCTGGAGTCTGCACTTTTCTTCACTTGTAATAAGTGTATCCCTCTGTTTCCTTTGCTTTCTAGTTCATATACGATGAGGAAATTGTATGGTGAGTTTTTAACCTTTTTTTGTTGTTGCTAGTTGCCAGTATCTGTTATATTTGGTTGCTGAATCATTTTCATATTTATTTTTCCAAACATAGATTTCCTAGCTTATGGACATGACAGGGCTATTATTCTAAGCAACCTTGCCCTTGTCCTATTAGAGTGACAGTTGTGTCCCCCAAGGTTTCTACCCTGCCCGCTATCAAGATACACATCAAACTAAACCCACGAGGGCAATCAGACTTTACATAAAGAATAACAAGAATGAGAATTGGCCTGGCCATGGGCCTGTGTCTGGAGAGAGAGACAACAGTGTCCTGGTGAGGCAGTGAGTAAGGGATAGGGTCTCAGAAGTCACTCAGACAAAGATATGCCACGCTGAACACATCAGAACCTCCCCCTCATGACTTGTATGGGAATCAAGCTCAGGAGACTTAAAGATCTGACTATAAAAATCAAGGAGCTGGTAAATGTCTGCCTCACAAGCAATGAGGACCTGAGTTCAAATCCCCAGCACCCATATAAAAAGCCAAGTATGGTGGTACACATCTTAATCCCAGCACTAGGGTAGCAAAGACAGAAGGACTCCTAGGGGCTCTCTGCCGTGGATGAACTCCAGTTTTAGTAAAAGACCTGTCTTAAAAAATAAGGTGAATGAGTAAGGAAACCACCCAGTACCAACCTCTGGTCTCACATCACATACATGTGGGCGTGCATTTGTATGCACATATGCACATGTACCTATACATAGACCACATACCTACACATCAAAACCACAAAAAATTATAAAATAATTTTGTAAGAAAATACAAGGACTCATCTCTATGATGCTGAACAGGAACTGAGTTTTTTAATCGAGATTCTGAGGAACAAGTTGTTGGTCCTTCCATCCTACCCCGTGGGTGTGTTAGCACCTCGGTTCATATGCTGTATGATTGCCTGGTGACTGGCATGATCGAGAATCTGCATCCTGAAGGAGACAACTTCTGAGAATACACTAAATGACTGCCCAGAGTAGCAATTGCTTGACAAGAGTAACATAATGCCTGGTACCCAGAGAATCCTGGTTAACGTCCACTCCTGGCCTCACTTTCGTCAGCTGTGTTTGGGTAGGGATGGTGGGCCTGAGATGAGCTGTAGGTCCATTTCTGGCCCATGAACTGCATGTTAGCAAAGGAAGGGCTCCCAAAATGATTGGCCATGCCCAGCATGCAGAGGCTTTAGCACATTGTCAGAGAAGCAACAATAATGTGTGGCTTCTCAAGTTCGCCATCTCAGGTACAACGTCACTCTCCACACACATAGCTAGCTTGTGGGCTTGGGCTATGCCCAGTGCATGGTCCCAGAGGCTTCTATGCCATCACCACGCCCCTTGACCAGGGATTGGGCCTCTCCCTGCCTGCTCCCATAGCCTCTCTAGTCCCTAACCAGACTCTTGAATGGGCCCAGATTCTCTTGGGGCAAAGGCCATGGGATTCTTTATCTGGGGGTGATAGCTGGGGATGTGGCTCTGTTGACCCCTGCACTTGAGAAGGCCCGGACTCAGCCTTCTCTCAGTTACCAGGACAACTCTCAGTGATAGATCATCCATATGGTGTCCTACCTGAACCCCAGGGACACGAAAGTGAGGGTACCCTACCTTACCACTAACCTTGACCACGCAGCCCCAGACTGTGGGCACTTTGGCCTCATTTGACCACATTCTCTTTCTCTTTCCAAGGTGGGAAGGCCTGGTGCTCATCATCTTGTACGTGTTTTATATTCTTATCATGAAGTAAGTGGACACTCCCTTTCTGTGAGACCTGGAGGTCCCCTTCCCTCCATACTGTACTCATGTTGTTGGTCAGAATAGGGAATATCCTCCATCTCATCTTCTGGTTCCTTTGAGGCAGCCTTCATTCTCTATGAACACCATTCAGGGGCATCCAGAGTGGGGACCTGGCTCAGGCACTGGTGTTGTCCATCCTCAGGTTAGGAGACAATGCTGGGTGGCTGATGTAGGGTCGTTAGATACTGCTCTCCCAAAATGATTCTCCAGCAAAGACCTATATCCCTCCCTGTTCTGGGCAACTCTCCTGCCTCAGGGTAACCATTCTTTTGTTGTTTCAATAAGTCTAGTAATTTAGTACCATTCTCAAAAGGCTCATCAGCTTAAGCCCTGCTCCAGGCTTTAGTAGATGCCACTTGTCAGGACCACTGCCAATCCCAGCAATAGGATCCTACTCATAACTCTTGGGGTACAAGCACTGTGTTCTGGGTTCGGAAACCTTGAGCTACTCGGGGAGCTGCCTGGGTCTAAACCACCTTAAAGCTGCCATGAAGAAAACTAGACAGCAGGAAAGATGAAATTCTAACACGTGCTTCAACATAGATGAACTTTTAAAAGCTCACCAGATAGAAGAAGCAGGCATTCCAGAAAAGCCAAGTAATATAGGAGTCAGTGTTGGCATAGTATCGAGAAGAATCAAGTTCACGGAGACACGTAGATTAGAGGTCAGAGGGAGGCTGCGGTGGTGAGGTATGAGTGAATCCAGCCTGGCTGTTGGGATGGTAGAAACATTGTTCCCAACATTTTAATGGCAGTTGTATAATAAAGTATCATCAACTTCACCAAAGCTTCTCTTCTCCTGTGTGATTAAAATGGAAGTTGGCTCCGTGAGAGCTAGGGGGTCCTCACCTTTATACAAAACATAATATTATATAAATATTTCACAAAGTGGGAGATTAAAGCGTCCAGCGGGAGAGTTCACCAGTCGCTCCCTCTCTTCTCAGTGAACAGCCAGCAGAGTCTTTTAGAGAAGGAGAAGAGTCACTCTCTTCCCTCAGGGGATGGCTGTGCTGGCCAGGAGTGACATGAGAAGTAGATGGTCACCAAGCAGCCCACTCGAGGCACAGTTGCTTCCTGGAGAGAGAAAAGCATGGTGGTGATGCCGCCTTTGAGCCTGTCCTGAAGGTTGAGCTGAGTTGCCTTTATTAGGATAAGCTTGTAAGGAGCATCAATTGCATTGGCTGTAAGGCCTCTGACACCCCCAGGAGGACATTCACAGCTCAATAGAAGCAAGTTCAGGATCCCAATGTTCTTGCCAAGAAACCCCTTAAGCTCCGTTGGAGAGCCTCCCTTCCTACCCTCCATGTCCAGTGCCATGTTGTGTATGCCGGATGCTCCACCCACCTGGTAGGATGGGACTCCCCCCCGTCCCCTGCTCTGACCTCCTGCCTTACCTGACTCACAGGTACAATATGAAGATGCAGACGTTTTTCACAACCAAACAAAAGAGCATTGCAAATGGTAACCCGGTCAGCAGCGAGCTGGAAGATGGTAATGACCTCTATGATGGTAGCTATGACGACCCTTCTGTGCCATTGCTGGGGCAAGGTAAGGCTAGCAGACAGGAGCTGTGGACCCTTGTGGAAGA
>JADRCD010186143.1:0-10234 GCA_019843815.1 Montemys delectorum | reverse complement strand
TATGTTTAAGTATGGGCCTTGAATTCCTGATCTTTCCATGACTTTTATCATGAAGGGATGTTGGATTTTGTCAAATGCTTTCTCAGCATCTAATGAGATGATCATATTTTTTTTCCTTTGAGTTTGTTTATATAGTGAATTACATTGATGGATTTCCATATATTGAACTATCCCTGAATCCCTGGAATGAAGCCTACTTGATCATGATGGATGATCATTTTGATGTGTTCTTGGATTCAGTTTGCAAGAATTTTATTGAGAATTTTTGTATCTATATTCATAAGGGAAATTGGTCTGAAGTTTTCTTTGTTAAGTCTTTCTCTGGTTTAGGTATAAGAGTAGTTGTGGCTTCATAGAATGAATTGGGTAGTGTACCTTCTGTTTCTATTTTGTGGAGTAGTTTGAGGAATACTGGTATTAGGTCTTCTTTGAAGGCCTGATAAACTCTACACTTAATCCATCTGGTCCTGGGCTTTCCCATACATACAAAGAACTCAAGAAGTTAGAATCCAGAGAGCCAAATAGTCCTATTAAAAATGGGATACAGAGCTACACAAAAGAGTCTCAACTGAGGAATACAGAATGGCTGAGAAGCACCTAAAGAAATATTCTACATCCTTAGTCATCAAGGAAACACAAATCAAATCAACCTTGAGATATCACCTCACACCAGTCAGAATTGCTAGGGTAAAAAACTCAGGTGACAGCAGATGCTGGACAGGTTGTGAAGAAAGAGGAATACTCCTTCCTTGCTGGTGGGACTGCAAGTTGGTACAACCACTCTAAAAATCAGTTTGGCAGTTTCTCAGGAAATTGGACATAGTATTACCTGATGACCCAGTATATGTCCACTCCTGGGCATATACCGAGAAGATACTCTAACATATAAAAGAATATGTGCTCCACTAAGTTCATAGCAGCCTTATTTATAATAGCCAGAAACTGGAAATAACCCAGATGTCCCTCAACAGAGGAATGGATATAGAAATTGTGGTACATCTATACAATGGAGCACTAGTCAGCTATTAAAAACAATGAATTTATGAAATTCTTAAGGAAATGGATGGAGCTGGAGAATATCATCCTGAGTGAGGTAACCCAATCACGAAAGAGCACACATGATATGGACTCTCTGATAAGTGGATATTAGCACTTATAATAATATCAGATTATGTAGATCAGAATACACAAATTACAATTCATAAACAACAAGAAACTCAAGAAGAAGGAATACCAAAGTGTGCTTACTTTACTCCTTTTTAAAAGGGGGAACAAAATACCCATGGAAGGAGTTGCAGAGACAAACTATGGAGCAGAGACTGAAGGAAGGACAATCCAGAGACTGTTCCACCTGGGAATCCTTACCATATTCAATCATCAAGCCCAGACACTATTGTGGATGCCAACAAGTGCTGGATGACAGGAGCCGGATATAGCTGTCTCCTGAGAGGCTCTGACAGTACCTGACTTATACAGAAGTGGAAACTCACAGCCATCCATTGGACTGAGTACAGGGTCCACAGTGAAGGAGCTAGAGAAAGGACCCAAGGAGCTGAAGGGTTTGAAATCCCTAAGGATGAACAACAATATGAACTAACTAGTACCCCCAGAGTTCCATGGACTAAACCACCAACCAAAGAGTATACATGGGGGAACTCATGGCTCCAGCTGCATATGTATCAGACGATGGCCAAGTTGGTCATCAATACAAGGAGAAGCCCTTGGTCCTGTAAAGGTTCTATGCCCCAGTGTAGGGGAATGCTAGGGCCAGGAAGTGGAGAAGGGTGGGTTGGTGAGCAGGAGAAGAGGGGAGAGAACAGGGTTGTTTTTTGTTTTGTTTTATTTTGTTTTTGTTTTTTTTAACTTTTATTTTATGTTTTTTCTCTTTTTTATCAGAGGGGAAGCTGGGAAAGGAGATATCATATGACATGTAAATAAAGAAAATATCTAATATAAAGTAAAAGAAAAAGAAAAACCAAAGGAAAATCCAATAACATTTCATGATTTTTGCCGCTATTTTACACTGAGAAATGAACCTAAAATGAAAAACATTTGCTGTTAAATCCTGGCTAGGATTTCATTCCCAACTTTGGTTATTGAGTTCAGAAAGTCATTTTACTAAGTGCCTTTTCTCGTGTCAAAAATGATAAATATCTGTGGTATAGATGAGTCCATATACTGTATATTCCAAAAATAGTGAAAATTGAGAATAGAAAATTTTGATATAAAAATCATAAAACAAAATATAACTTTAATGTTTTATTTCATCAGCAAAGTGTTAAATATTTTTGAAAAGCATCATTGTGAATATTTAAAAGAAGTCATAAATATACTTGTGAAATTTCAGAAATAATTAAGTCAGATAATAAGCAATCATCTAAGAAATTATCAAGAAGGAAGAAAATAAAGTGTATGCAATGAATAAATATTTTAAAACATCATTAAATAATTTAAATTCCTAAAGGAGTAGTTTGCCAGTGTTTGGTTATGCTGCACTAAGCAGGAATGGTTCATGTTCACTTCTTAGAGACTTTTAAAATCTGTAATATTAAATTCTGAAATAGCATTGGAAAATTGGATACAGTGAAGACAATTTACGAAAGTCAGAACAATTTGTGTATTTTTCTTCTACAAGCCACCTCCACTATAAACATAAATATATTTTTTCATAAATTCTGGTAATACAATTTTCAAGTGTGCCTATTTGAAACACTCTGTTCATGTAACATATCTTGAACACTACTATGCTGAATGTATTTTATCAGCTGGGTTATCAATGGCTTTGTAGTATGGAATTTTATTTTTAAAGAATGATTTATTTATTATATGTAAGTATACTATATCTGTCTTCAGACATCCCAGAAGAGGGGATCAGATCTCATTACAGATCATGAGCCACCATGTGGTTGCTGGGATTTGAATTCAGGACCTTTAGAAGAGCAGTCAGTGCTCTTAACCTCTGAGTATGGAATTAATTCTTCCTTGAAATGTCTTGGAACAATGAACCTTACACATGTACATATGAGCATGAGGAGAAGAAACACATCTTCAGCCATTTTAGGAAGTCAGGTTTATATCATACTAAATAACACAGCACTTTAATATCCAAGATTACTTTAGCAGAGTCTTTGGTTTGAGTCTCTTCATCAGTTTCCATCAGTGATGAGTGAACTGATTCTGGTGACAGCTATTCTTGCCTCTGCATGCTAGTATAGCCAAATATCATTCATAGTGACAGGTTGGGCTTCTTCTCATGGCTTTGGTCTCAATCTTTGATCTCAGTCAATGACTGTCCCTAAATTTATGCTTGCTCTTTAACCCCAGCTGCACATCTTGTAGGTAGAGTAAATTGTAGGTCGAAGGTCTTATGGCTGGTTTGGTGTCCCAAGCCCTCCATTGTAATTCTTTCCTGGCCTCCATTTTAAAAGAAAACTGTCCTCAGAACTTGACATACAGCTGAACTCAAGCTGCACCCAAGTTCCAGGAAGAACCACATAGCTTGTCTCTGACAGAATTACTCCCTAGCTACTCCCTAGCAACAGTCAATCAGGATTAGTCCAGACGTTTTTTTTAAACTGTGATTGTTCATCATTTTTGCTTGAGAGCACCCACCTATTCGTTAACAAGAATCATTTGGTTCAATGCTTGCTAGGCTAGATAGAAACCATCTCACTTACTCTGCATGTCCTATAAAATCTTGTCCTGCTGATGAAAGCGAGGACTTTACCCTCCTGTCCTGCTGCATCGGGGGTGGAGGCAGTGAGCCCAAGCTTGAGATGAATAAAGACCCTAGTGAGATTGCATCAGAATCAGCTCCTCGTAGATTTTGGGGGCTCAAAAATGCTTCCTGAGTGAGCACAACAGTTACAGGAGATGGCCTTTTCAGGCTCTATATTCCCTATTGCTGGCATTTTAAGCTAGGGTCACCCTCATGGACTACAGGAAGTTTGTATTGTACTAGGTTTCTAGTTCACTCCAGAGATGCTCCACCTCATTCCAGTTGTGTCTTAGTACTCTTTCTCTCATTCCTCCCCTTACCTGATCCCCACCCAGTCCCCTTCCAAGTAGAGCTTGAAATCAGGGATGGTGATACCTCCAGAGTTCTTTTATTGTACAGAACTGTATTAGCTATCCTGAGGAATTTTTTGTTTTTGTTTTGTCTTTCCATATGATGTTGAGTATTGTTCTTTCAAAGTATGTAAAGAATTGTGTTGGTATTTTGATTGGAGTTGTCTTGAATCAGGAGAACTTTTTGATAAGAGGGCTATTTTTCGTATGTTGATGCTGGCAATCCATGACCATGGGAGATCTTTCTATCTTATGATATCTTCTTCAGTATCTTTTGTCAAATATTTAAAGTTCCTGTCATAGTGGTCTTCCACTTCCTTGGTTAGAGTTACAGTAAGATATTTTGTATTATTTCTGTCTATTATGAACAGAGTTGTTTTATTAATTTCTTTCTCAGCCCATTTAATATTTTCACATAAGAGGGCTACTGATTTTTTTGAGTTAATTTTGTATCCAGCCTCTTTGTCAAAGGTGTTTATCGGAGGTAGAATATCCCTGTTTAAATTTTTGGGGCTACTTTATATAAATAATCATATCATCTGCAAATAGCAATACTTTTACTTCTTCCTTTCTAATTTGTGTATTTTTGATCTCTTTTAGTTGTGTTATTTCTCTAGCTAAAAGTTCAAGTCATATATTGAATATGGAGAGTGGACACTTTTTTTCTTGTGACTGATTTTAGTGAAATTGTTATAAGTTTGTCTCCATTTAATTTGATGTTGGAAATAGATTTGCTGTATATTGCCTTTACTGTGTTGAGGTATATAGATTATATTCCTGATTTCTTCAGGATATTTATAATGAAGGAGTATTGGATTTTATCAAGGGCACTTTCAGGATCCAATGAAATAATTGTATAGTTTGTTCCTTTCTATTTGTTATATGGTATGTTACATCAATGCATATTCATATATAGAACCAGCCCTGCATCTCTAGGATGAAGCTTACTTTATTATGGTGGATAAGGTTTTTGAGGATGACTTTTTAAAGATTTATTTTATTTATATGAGTATACTGTAGCTGTCTTCAGACACATCAGAAGAGAGCATTGGACCCCATTATAGATGGTTGTGAGGCACCATATGGATGCTGGGAATTAAACTCAGGACCTCTAGAAAAGTTATCAGTGCTCTTTTTGCTAGTATTTTATTGAGTAAATTTGCATCAATGTTTATAAGGGAGATTGGTTTGAAATTCTCTTTCTTGGTTGAAACTTAGTGTGATTTAGGTATAAAGATGACTCTGGACTCATAAAATGAATTTGCCAGTGTTCCTTCTTTTAAGGTTTTGTGGAATAATTTGAGGAGTATTTTTTTTTAACTCTCCTTTAGAAGTTTGGTAGAATTCTGCACTAAAGCCATTTGGTACTGGACTTATTTTTTTAGGGGAGGAGGCTTTTAATAACTGCTATCTTTTAGGGGTTACAGGGGTACTTAAACTGCTTATCTGATCATGACTTAACTTTGGTAAATGGTATCTCTCAAGAAAATAATCACTTAGGATGATATTTCCTAGTTCCATCCATTTGCCTGTGATTTTCATAAAGTCCTTGTTTTTAATAGCTGGTTAGTACTCCATTGTGTAAATGTACCATATTTTCTGTATCTATTCTTCCGTCAAGGGTCATCGGGGCTGTTTCAAACTTCTGTCTACTATAAATAAGGCTGCTATAAACATGGTGGAGCATGTGTTCTTGTTATATGTTGGAGCACTTTTGGGTATATCCCAGTCAGCTGGCTAGACCACCCTGTGCTCCGGAGGACTAGACCACCAACCAAGGAGTGTACAGGGGGGAATCCATGGCTTCAGATACATATGTAGCAGAAGATGGCCTTGTCTGACATCAATGGGAGAGGAGGTCCTTGAACCTGTGGATGTTTGATGCCTCACCTTAGGGGGATGCTGTAGCTGTGAGGTGGGAGAAGGTTGGTGGTGGAGCACCCTCACTAAGGCGAAGGGGAGGGGGGAGAGGAAGTTTGTGGAGGGATTTCTGTGAAGTAGAATATTAGTTGAGATGTAAATGAATGGAATGATAAATAAAAAAGAAAGAAAGAGGTAGCCATCTTGAGTGTCTTTAATCCTTCTTCTAACTCTTTAACAGGGCTCGAAATCTCTGTTCAATATTTGTCTGTGTGTATCTGTACCTGCCTCAGTCAACTGCACATTAGAGACTCAGGAGGGCTCCTAAGCTAGACTCTTGACTCTTGTCTGCAAGCACAACATAACCTCATTATTAGTGTGAAGGATTGGTTCCTGCCCACGGGATGGATCTCAAATTGGGCTTGTCACTGTTCAGTGATTCCTTCAGTCTCTGCAGGAACAAAGACTGTTGGGATATTCTTAACGACTTTTTCTGTTTCCTTAGGTTGTATGGGACTGTTTAGTTTTCTTGATCTTGATTTAACTTTGGTAAATGATATCTGTCTTTAAAGTCATGTATTTTGTTCAGATTTTCCAGTTTTGTGGAGTACAGGCTTTTGAAGTAAGACCCAATAATTCTTTGAGATTTCCTTAGTTTTTATTGTCATGTCTCCCTTTTCATTTCTGATTTTGTTAATTTTGATATTGTTCCTCTTCTAGGATTTTTGAAGTGTGCTGTTAAGTTGCTAGAAATTGGACAGTTTTCATACTGTCCATTTAAAAGTACAGCTAAAAGCTTTAGAAAAAAAATAGCAAAGACATCCAAGAGGCATAGATGGCAGAAAATAATCCAACACAGAGATGAAATCAATCCATTAGAAACCAAGAGAACAATAAAAAGAATCCACAAAACCAAGAGCAGGTTCTTTGATTAAATCAGCAACATAGACAAAGCCTTAGCCAAGCTACCTACAAGGCAGAGAGACTATACCCAATTAACAGATTAAGAAGTGAAAAGGTACACATAAAAACCAATACTAAGCAGACCCCCTCCCCCCCCCCCAGAGCTCCTAGGGACTAAGCCAACAACAAAGGAGTACACATGGTTCCAGCTGCATTTGTAGCAAAGAATGACCTTGTTATGCACCAATGGAAGGAGAGGTCTTGGTCCTATGAAGGCTTGATAGATGCTCCAGTGTAGAAGAATTGAGGGCAGGGAAGTTGCAGTGGGTGGGTAGGTGGAGAAACAGCCTCATAGCAGCAGGGGGAGGGAGGATGTAATACAGTGTTTCTGGAAGGGAGGGAAACCAGGAAAGGGAATAACATTTGAAATGTAAATAAAGAAAATATCTATTTAAAAAGCAACAACAAAAATAATTGATAATGAGAAAATTCAAAGAATCATTAGGTCTTACTTCAAAAGCCTGTACTTCACAAAATTGGAAAACCTAAGTAATATGTATTATTTTCTAGACTGATGGCTACCTCACAGGAAGATCAATGATGTCAACAAACCTGGACACCTCTAAGCTCCCAGAGACTGAGTCACCAACCAAAGAGGATACATGGGCTGGTTTGAGGCCCACTAACATTATGTAGAAGAGAACTGCCTTGCTTGGCCTCACTTGGATAGGGTAAGCCTAATCTTATAAAGACTTGTATCATAGTAGGGGGATTCCAAGGGAGTGTCCCAACCTCTTAACAGAAGAAGGAAAGGGGAAATGGGAGAAAGGATTCTGTGAAGTGGGGCCTGGGAGTGGCAAAGTATTTGGGATATAAAATGAATGAATGAATGAATGAATGAACAGAAAGAAAAAGAAAGCATCCATTTCGTTTAGATTTTCAATTTTGTGTCATACAAGTTTTTGAAGTAAGACCTAAAATTTCTTTGGATTTTCTAGGTGTCTGCTGCTATGGCTATCTTTTCATTTGTGCTTTTGTTGATTCCAGTACTCTCATTCTCTGCCTTTTAATTAGTTTGGTTAAAGGATGGTCTTATCAGTCATCAATGAGAGGAGAGGTCCTTGGTCCTGTGAAGACTCTATGCCCCAGTGTAGAGGAATGCCCGGACCAGGAAGTGGGAGTGGGTTGGTGGGTGAGCAGGGGGAGAGAGAGGGGATAGGAGGTTTTCTGAGAGGAAACCAAGAAAGGGGATAACATTTGAAAGGTAAATAAAGAAAATATCTAATAAAATAATAATAAAAAAGGTTTGCCTATCTTGTTGATTTCCTCAAACAAACAAAGAAATAAGCAAACAAAGCAACAAAACAAAACAAAAACCCTCTGTTTCATGGTTTCTTTGTATTTTTTCGATGCTTCTATTCTATTAATTTCAGCCCTGAGTTTGATTATTTCCATTCATCTTATTCTCTTGGTTGTGTATGGTTTTTTTTTTTTTTTTTTTTTTTTGTGGTTGTTGTTCTAAAGTTTTCGGGTGTGCTATTTAGTTGTTAGTATGAGATCCCACTAATTTTTTTATGACGGGAACTATTGCTTTATGATTTAATCTTAGCACTGATTTCATTGGGTCTCATAACTTTAAGTATATTGCGCATTCATTTTCATTGAATTCTAGAAAGTATTTAGTTTCTTTATTTCTCCCTTTAACCAGTGGTCATTGTGTAGAGTTGTTCAGTTTCCATTTGTTTGTAGGCTTTCTGTTGTTTCTGTTGTAGCTGAAGTCCAGCTTTAACCCATGGTGGTCTGATAAGATACAGGGTGTTATTTAAATTTTCTTGTGATCTGTTGAGGCTTGATTTGTGACTAAATATACTGTCAATTTTGCAGAAGGATCTGTGAAGGGCTGAGAATATGGTAAATTCTTTTGTGTTTGAGTGAAATGTTCTTTAGATATATTTTAGGTTTATTTGAGTTATAAAATCTGCTGTTCTATTATTTTTCTGTTTTGTTTCAAGTATTCATTAAAGTGGAGGCTTGAAGTCTCCTATTGTTAATGTGTGGGGTTCAATATATAACTTAAGTTTTAGTAATGTTTCTTTTAAAAATGGGTATAATTGCATTTGAGGTGTACATATTCATAATTAAGATGTTATCTTGCTGTATATTTTCTTTGATCTCTATGTATTCTCCTTTCCTATGTCTTTAATTTTGGTTGGTTTTGATTAATTTTAGTCAAAGATTTATTTTATCTGTTATTTTAATGGGTATTCCTGCTTGCTTCTTAGATCTTTTGGTGGAAAAATCTTTTTAAACTCTTATTCTCAGGTAATATACATCTTGGACCTTGAAATTTGTTTCTTTTATGAAGCAGAATGATGGATCCTGTTTTTGAATCCATTCTCTTAACCTCTGTCTTCTGTTAACCTTTGGCTCTTTTGGCTTTTAAAGTCTCTGTTGAGAAGTCATAGGTAATTCTAATAGGTCTGCCTTTACTCTGTTATATATGCCTAAATATCCCAAAAGATAAAATTATTAATTAATGCATCCTCAGTATTAGAAGAAGATGCAATTAAAGAAAATCATTCTTACCTTTTCTCTAGAGAAGCAATCCAAATTTCTCTATGGCAATCTGAATTATCCATACCTCCTAATTAACCATCCCTCCTAAAACCCTTATTCCTTTATTCCACTGCTGGTTTAAGGGCATTAAAACAAACAAACAAACAAACAAACAAAAACCAACCCTCCCTAAAATAACCCAGACATTCCACTGAACTGGAAACTCAGACTTTCCTCTGATCATTTTGGACTTCTAATGCCCTTAAGCCAGTAGAGTGATAAGGAACAAGAGTATTAGGAGTGATGGTTGATTCAGATTGCCATGGGGAAATCGGATTGCTTATCTGGAGCAAAGGTAAGAAAGATTCTGTCTGGTGATGCTTTAAGGTGTCTTTTTGTTCTAACATGTATTTGATTAACATCAATGGAAAGCTGTCAAAACCTGTTCCAGGCAGGGTGACAATGGGCACAGACCTATCATGAATGAAGGTTTTGGCTACTCCACCAGGAAAAGAGCCAAAACCTGATGAGGTGCTTGCTGAGGGTGGGGGGGAAATACAAAATGAGTAGTAAATGTAAGCAGGTAGAAATACAAGCTAAGGGCAGGAGACTAGTTGCAGAAAACAGAATTGTAGTTGACATGAGTGTTTCTGTTATATTTTGTTAAGATTGCTACAGAGAACCATGTAGCTGGCCTGGCACAGCTGTCTTGAGTGGCAAGAACCATAGGTTTTTGAAGTTGCAGCCTATGAGTCCTGGGGCACTGTATGCTTTTTATTTATTTATTTATTTATTTTCTTATTTACAATATCTCCTTTCTCAGGTTTCCCTCCCCCCCAAAAAAAAA
>JADRCD010186134.1:0-11809 GCA_019843815.1 Montemys delectorum | reverse complement strand
CTACCACTGCCCTCTAGTTCTTTCTGAACATTGACTGGCTGCTTCAACTCAGCTATTCTTGCCCAAACTCTTCTCCAAGCTGAATGATTCAAACGAGGATCGCTCAGCTTCAAACTAAATTGTTCTGCTTGGAAAAACTGCCTCTGAACTCCAAGAACTGAACTGTACTGACTTCACAAACTGAAAGGAACTGCCCAAACTCGACGGAACTCAACTTCATTCAACTGAAATGTGCAGAACTGCACTCACTGAACTGCCATCTCTCCTGACTAACTCAAGACTGCTCTTTTAAATCACCTCTTTCTGTGCCATTCTTGTGAAAGTTTAGTATACCCTATCTCTGACTCATTCCATTAGCTATAGATCTCAAAAAAAAAAAAAAAATCTCAAAAATATCCACCGCTATCCAATACTTATTTATGTTCTTTTGTTGTTGTTGTTTTGGCTACTTTTTTTTTTTTTTTAGATTCAAGAAATTTTTTTTCTTTTCTTTTATTGGATATTTTCTTTATTTACATTTCAAATGTTGTCCCCTTTCCCAGTTTCCCCTCTGGAAACTCCCTATCCCATCCTTCCTCTTCCTGCTTCTATGAGGGTGCTCCCCTACCCAGTCCTGCTTCCCCACCCTGGCATTCCCCTACACTGGGCCACTGAGCTTTCACAGGACCAAGGGCCTCTCCTCCCAATGATGCCTGACAAGGCCATCCTCTTCTACATTTGCAACTAGATCCATGTGTCACTCCATGTGTACTCTTTGGTTAGTGATTTAGTCAATGGGAGCTCTGAGAGGTCTGGTTGATTGATATTGTTGTTCTTCCTATGGGGTTTCGACAGGCTGTTTCTTAGAAACCATGTCAATTGGATGGTGTAGTCTCTAAAATTACTATTGTAACTAAAAGAAATGATGTGGGAGGATCACATTCATATTTGCTGACTGAGATTATAAGACTCATATCTCTTTGAGTATTCCATGATTCTATAAAAGACGTTTTTATTCTTATTGGAAGGGAAGCTGAGAAACCTGTGGCCTACATGACATAACAACAAGAATCTCCTCTATTTCAAAGCTTCTGGAACTCAATGTTCTCTTTGTAGACAGTTGTCTGGGAGGTCGTTTTCCCACTTTCTAGTATTGATATTCCCATTGTTATAGGATTTCACAGCTCTTTGCAGCAACCAAGGAAATTATGCTTCCATTCTTTAAATCTAGACTGCTTCTGTGTTTTGGCTTTGTTCAGAAAAATGTAAGATAAGGTAATCTTAGTGCTGCCTCTGATCTAAGGCTCAAGGAGCTCTTCACAGATCACTTGGTATTGAAGTTTCATGTCTACCATGTGAACATGCTCTGTGGAGACAGCTGGATAATGAGGAAAATTTGTCCTTCTAAATGTGACCACAAAGCCATCTATCTAATCAGTAGACTCACAACGGAAGGATCCCTCAGAAGGCCACATTCACCCTAACTAGCAGGTTACTTTGAACTAGCTAAAACCACAGGTATAGATCTTAATTAGGTAGGTATTTATAGAAATTAAATGACCACATTTCATTCATTCTGAAGTTTAAGAAAAAAAAATTTGTTTCCTGCTTATTTAAAAAAGATGTTTCTAAGAATCATTTCATCTAAATTATTTCTTTGTACTTACAGAGGAATAGAAAGCTTTTAAATGACAAGCACATCATGAGTTTTCAAACACAGGAATAGATTTCTTAGGGATTTAAAAGTCAGGTATTTGAAATACAATTTAAAAAAGAAGACTGCGCACTTGCCTCTTGGTCCCTATGTGACACTGAAGGTCTCTAACTTCTAAAAATACCTCTGCAAACCAACTTGTGAAGTACGTTCCATGACACCAAGATAAGAAAAGTGTGCTTCTCTTTGATGATAAGCAATTAGCTAACAGTCCTCCTGCAAGATGGATTGAAACCCAAGCGTAGTGAGAGGAGCAGGACCTCTGCTCTGTTCCTTGAGGAGCTGTGTTTGAGGAAGTGTCTAAAGAGCTATGACTTATCACACTGTGGAACAAAAGAGGAAGGTGTAATTTTGTCTTTGCAAATTTTCAGCAGTTGAAATACTATTTTTTGTTTGTTCATTTTTTTGGGGTTTGGGTTTTCGGGGGGTTGTTTTTTGTTTTTGTTTTGCTTTTTTGTTGGTGTTTTGGGTTTTATTGTGGGTTTTTCTATTTTCAGGATTTTTTTTTTTTAGGTTTGTGGTTATTTTGGTTTGGTTTGGTTTGGTTTTTTGTTTTGTTTTTTGTTGTTATTAACTTTTTACTGTGGAATGTTTGTATTATCAGGATAGGTAGACTTTTTCCCCCTCAATAATCAGCAGCTATTTCCTATGAATGTAAACTCAAAATCAGCAATAGTGTTTTTTCTAATTATGAATATTTTATCTTAATATTTTATTATTTTGTACAAAATAAACTTTAGTTGGAAGTTCTGTAATAAAAATTCAGTGTTATTTCTTCTTGAATTTCTTGTGGTTTGTGGATTGTATCTTGGGTGTTCCAAGCTTCTGTGCTAATATCGACTTATCAGAGAGTGCATACTATATGTGTTATTTTGTGATTGGGTTACCTCATTCAGGATGATATTCTCCAGATCCATCCATTTCCCTAAGAATTTCATAAATTCATTGTTTTTAATAGCTGAGTAGTAATCCATTGTGTAAATGTATCATATTTTCTGTATCCATTCCTGTTGAGGGACATTTGGATTCTTTCAAGCTTCTGGCTGTTACAAATAAGAGTGCTATGGACATATTGCAGCATGTGTCCTTATTACATGTTGGAGCATCTTCTGGGTATATGCCGAGGAGTGGTATACCTGGGTCCTCAGGTAGTACTATGTCCTATTTCCTGAGGAACTGCCAAATTGATTTCCAGAGTGGTTGTACCACCTTGCAATCCCACCAGCAATGAAGGAGTGTTCCTCTTTCTCTACAACCTCACCAGCAATTACTGTCACCTGAGTTTTTTATCTTAGCCATTCTGACTGGTTGTTTTGATTTGCATTTCCGTGATGACTAAGGATGACAATTCTTTAAGTGCTTCTCAGCCATTCAGTATTCCTCAGTTGAGAATTCTTTTTTTTTTTTTAAAGAACTTTTTTTTTTAAGATTTATTTATTTATTATATGTAAGTACACTGTAGCTGTCGTCAGACACTCCAGAAGAGGGAGTCAGATCTCATTACAGATGGTTGTAAACCACCATGTGGTTGCTGGGATTTGAACTCAGGACTTTCAGAAGAGCAGTCAGTGCTCTTAACCTCTGAGCCATCTCACCAGCCCGAGAATTCTTTGGTTAGCTCTGTACCCCATTTTAATAGGGTTATTTGATTCTCTGGAGTCTAACTTCCTGAGTTCTTTGTATATATGGGATATTAGCCCTCTATCAGATATAGGATTGGTAAAGACCTTTTCCCAATCTGTTGGTTGCCATTTTGTCTTATTGACAGTGCCCTTTGCCTTACAGAAGCTTTGCAATTTTATGAGGTCCCATTTGTCAATTCTTGATCTTATAGCATAAGCTATTGGTGTTCTGGTCAGGAAATTTTCCTCTGTGTCCAGGTGCTCCAGGCTCTTCCCACTTTCTTTTCTATTAGTTGTGGATACTTTGATCCTTCTTAGAATGGGGAACAAAATACCCATGGGAGGAGTTGCAGAGACAAAGTATGGAGTAGAGACTGAAGGAAGGACAATCCAGAGACTGCCCCACCTGGGAATCCTTCCCATATACAATCACCAAAACCAGACACTATTGTGGATGCCAGCAAGAGCTGGCTGACAGGATCTTGATATAGCTGTCTCCTGAGAGGCTCTGACAGTACCTGACTAACACAGATGTAGAGGTTCACAGCCATTCATTGGACTGAGTACAGGGTCCCCAATGAAGGAGCTAGAGAAAGGACCCAAGGAGCTGAAGGGGCTTTCAGCACCTTAGGACGAACAAAATGAACTAACTAGTACCCTCAGAGCTCCTAGAGAGTAAACCACCAACCAAAGAGTACACATGGTGGCACTCATGGCTCCAGCTGCATATGTAGCAGAGGATGGCCTAGTCAGTCATCAATGGAAGAGAGGCCCTTGTCCTGTGAAGGCTCTATGCCCCAGTGTAAGGGAATGTCAGGACAGGAAGTGGGAGAGTGTGGGTTGGTGAATAGGGGGAGGGCAGAGGGAATAGGGGATTTTTTCCGAGGGGAAACTGTGAAAGCAGATATCATTTGAAATGTAAATAAAGAAAATATCTAATAAAAAATCGATGTTATAACGCAGAACCCCCTACACAAAGATACCTACCCTATTTCACATATTCATTCAATAATTTAGTTTTTAATTTACTTTACATCATGATTGCAGGCCCCTTGGCTCCTTTCTTTCCAGTCCCACCCTTATAAATTCCTTCCCATTACACTCTCTCCTTCTCTAAGAAGGGAAAGACCCCTTGGGTACTATTACACTTGGGGACATCTGGTCTCAGTAAGACTAAGCACATTCCCTCCCACTCAGGCCCAACCAAGCAGTTCAGTTAGGGGAAGGTGATCCACTGACAGGCAAAAGAGTCACAGACAGTCCCTTCTCCAGTTGTTAGGGACCCACATGAAGACTTATCCTTTTTATTGCTCAGGAACTATCATGTGCCCTAATGTAACAAGCATCTACCTTAAATGTGAAAAAAAGTTATATCTTCTGATTTATTAATACTTCAAACAACTTCTTCATGTAATTTTCAAAAAAATCTAAGAGAATTTATTTTACTCACCTGTACATATATTTGGATGAACACACTTTAAAATACACAATCAAATATTCACTAAACTTTTAACTGATAACAATAAATATCCAAAATAAAATTAAATATCTAAATAAATATTCTTGTTCAAAAAATCTTAATATTATGTTCATTTCTCATCCTATTTTTATTATCTGTTCTTCAGTATTAACAGACACTGAAATGTGATTCAAAATTGTCTGCATTATTAAATATAAAAAATAGAAAACATTTTCAGATTGCCTTTACAAAATTTATCACTGAGAGATCTAAATTTAAATATAACATGCTGATTTCAATTTCCTTTCCTGTGTCATTTTTCATTTCTTAATTATTTTTAAACCAAGTGAAGTAATTGAATAAAATTAATTCAATATTAGTTCATTATGCAAAAATGTACTTTCTCAGATTTGGAAAATATATCATATTGCTTTAATAGATTTTTATACTATATATTTATATAATCACACCATTTGTGAACATATTACTAATTCTTCCATATCAAAGAATGGAAAAACTTAAATAAAATAACCAAATGATAAACAATATATTGACATTTTAAATAATACAAGTTTATTTTATATTATTTCAGCATATGCAAATTGGTGTTTTAATATTTGATGTTTTAATGATGTTTTAATTCACAAATTATAGTCTTATACAAGGTTAAAGATATTAAATACTGTTGATTTATACAAAATAGGTATTTGTTTATGCTTGTGGGAGAATATGTAGTATATTAGAAAGAAAATTTTTGTTTGAAAAACATGAAGACAGTACTTTAAGAGCAAAAGCCCTGATGGTAAATAGTTCATGTAAGTGAAGTGAAAATGGTAAGAAAAATTTATTATAAAAATTTTCTAGATTTTTTTGTATAATCTTATATATTAAAGGTTTTGGTTTGGTTGGTTGAGGTTTTTTGTTGTTGTTTTGGTTTTTTGTTGGGGGGTTGTTTTTGTTTTTGTTTCTGGACTGCCAACATAGCCTAGCCATGAATTGCATTGAATATGTGATCTTCCTGCCTCCATTTCCTGTGTCCTGGCACTTGATATTTTGCATGTCACCAATCCTGCTGGGTCCTGATTCATCTTTAATAAGATATTCATATACTTCTCCATTCTTCCCTTTGGGAGTATTAATGTATATTATATGCCATTGTATATCACAGGTATGCTATTTGTTTTTTGCTTTTGCTTTTACACAGGGTAACAGTTAAGAAAATTCCTTGAGCCTCTGAAGAGACTTTGAATTTTAAACTATGTTGAAACTGAAAGAATTTGGAAGTTGAAATAAACTCATCTTTGAAATATGTAATGTCTAAAAGTCTGTGGAGGCCAGGAAGTGACTGTGGTCCTTTGAATGAAAATGGCCTTTATAAGCTAATATATTCAATACTTGGTCTCCTGCTTTAGAATGATTAGGAAGTATGTCCTTATTAGAGGAAGAATTCACTGGGACCAAGCTTTGAGATTTCAAAGACTTTTGCCATTCTACAAGTCTTTTTCCCTGACTTAAATTTGTAAATCAAAATATATGGTCTCAGTTGTTTCTGCTGCCATCCTTTGCTCCAATATCATGGACTTGAACATTGAAACTACAATCCCTTGCTTGCTTTTATAAGTTGCTTTGTTCATGGTATTTTATCACAGCAATAGAAAGGTGACTAGTGCAACTTCAGTTAGTTAGGGGGTAATGATAAACAAATATTTATACATGTTCAGTGTAAATATATGCTGTTTTGACTATTTTCAGTTATATTGGGTTCTTTTGAGTGAATAGACATTGAATGCACAAATATAGAAAACTCAGTGTACCAGAAATACATAATTCATAGGGAAAAAACAAACAAACACAAAGTCATTGTGAATATGTTGATTACAAGGATACACTTGTCAAAAGAAGACATAGAAATGGTCAACAAACATAAGACGAAATACTGTATATTACTGATAATCAGGTATGCAAATACACACAATGATATATTGCTAATCATACTTATTTTGATAATAGTTAGAATAACTATTATCAAAAATCAAAAGAAATAAAACATTGTGAAGATGGGGAAATGGAAATATTTAATTACTGCTAGTACACATGCAAATTACCATAGCCAATATAGAAAATTTGAGGGATACTAAAAGAATTTTAATACAGTGACCATTAAAGCCTATTTACTGTGGTATATATAGTCAAATGAAATTACACATAAAAAATACTTGCTTACTTATATGTATTCATAGCTACGAAGATATATAATCAACTTAAGTATCCATTTGCAGATTAGTGCATAAAGAAATTATAATATGAAGTGTAAATTTCTGGTTTCATTAACTCAGTTTGTCACACAGTTTTTTTCTGTAAGCTGTCTTGGAAGAGGGACTGCTGAAAGCAGACACATGAGAGGAAGTGTGATATTTGGAAGGATTATAAATAGAACCACAGAAACAATGGGAGACTATTGCATTTCTATGCCTGGCAATAGTTTGATTTTTCTTTGGTCTTCCCCAGCCTTGCTACTTCAATGGCCTTCACTTCATAGAGAGAAAGAGTCAAAGAACTTCTCATGGTATTCTGGCCGATGCTGGCTACTTCCATTGACTCTTGCTGATTTGATGGAGCCTTACTGTTTCTGTTGGATCAAGCTACTGCTACTGATTTGTGTTTGGTGTTTGCTATTGAATTGAACTGCTGGTATCCTGACAAGAAAGACAAAATCATCCTAAAGACCTACTACTAAAGAAGTTCACAACTTGCTTTTCATATTCTTCTTTCTCCACTTACCTCTGGTCAGTGGCATAGAAGAGAGGGTGTAGTGTTTAAGGACTCTAAATAAAGTAGGTTTTAAAAAATCTAAGCCTATAATAATATTTTATATGCATTTATATAAAGGAATTCTAATCAGTTTTCACAAGAATATTCTTTTCTCCATATTTTAGCAACACAGATGTGTTTGAAGGTACTATGTTAAATGAAATAAAGCAAAAAGTAATAGACAAACACAACCTACTCCCACTCACCTGGAGAAACTCCACAGAAGAAATGAATGTGTTAGTATAGAGAATAGTAAGCGTTATCAGAATTATGGATGAAGTAAGGTTTTGTCAGTCAAAATATACAGAATTTCAGTTAGATACGTATGGTTCCAGACATACTGTACATATAAATGTGTATTAATAATTGTATGTTCTACTGTATATATTTTTAAAATAATTATTCTTAATATCTCATTGTAGAAGAGACTATTGAGGAACACGTATCCATTCAAAGAAGTATTCTTGGATATTTCATAAACAATATGTTTACAAGTTCTTCTCTTAGCCATGAAACTTAAAAATTAAAACTCAAATCTAAAGAGCACAGATTAAATAGAGTATGATAGAATAAAATGTTGCAAAAGAGAATTGTATGCCTCAGTCCATTGTCACTTTCTTAGCTCAGTTTGTAAAAGATAAAGAACAGAAAGCCTAACCATGATTCCCACTATTTTTTCTTATCTTACACTTCAATTATCACTGAATATTTTATTTTGAGAAATTATCTATCTCATCTATGGAAGACTGATGTAAAATGCAAACTCCTAATATTTTATTAATGGAGAAAAGTGAAATGATTACAATGGTTTTTCATTTACTCTCACTTTTAAATGTATTAATATCAGATTTAGCTAGAGTAATTGTAAATTCTATGTCAGGACATATATCCAGAAGGGATCACTTCAGTTAAAGAAGTAATACACCACTTATGTTTTCTGATACAAATGAAGCATTTTACATGTTTGAAAGAAACTATTTCTTCCACTGAAAATATTTTAAATCATATCAAAATATTTCTATTATATTTCTATCTTTGTAAGGTAACATCAATAAATACGTAAAACTATTTTCAAGTAGCTTTTAATTTTGATTGATCTCTTAAGTAATTGATGATAATAAATACATTGGATACAGCATTCTAAAACCATGCCATCAAAGCACTTAACATTCTAGGTCTATATGCAATATCAAAGTATGAAAAATTGTGATATTTTCAGAAATTTAGCCACAACAAATTAACTTATTAATCTTTTAGCCACCTTCTCACATCAACCAGTAAGAATAGTAAAAGGAAGTTTAAGAATAAAACACATGCAAATAAATTTTTAATACATATATATATATATATCATTTCTAATAGTAAAAACAGTCAAATTAAGTCTTATTGTGACACCATTCTAGAGATTCTGAACATGAAGTCAGTCAATACCCATGCTTATAAAAAGTGTCAGTACAATATGTATATGTATACATATATGTATATGTATATGTATACATATATGTATATGTATACATACATACACACACATAGACACACACACACACACACACACATACACACACAGCAATGACAGGAAAACTGCAAAGGAAAAAAAAGGACATAGATTGGGCCTCCAGTCACCCTGAAATTACTCCTGCTTTCTTTATTGATGGATGATAATAGAAATGAGTATAAAGAATGAATGGTAGCATATTCATGAAAGCTTCAACTTGAAAGATACAAATAAAACTTCACTTTCAATATATCAGTTATAATATGAAGCGATTAGTATAATGACAACTTATAGCAACTAATAGACATTAGAATGGTAAGTTGCTAAAGGTTGAAGATGAGTGAAGGGAGAATGTCATCACAAAGAAGCCAGGGCAGAGGTAAGCATTTTAAAACGTACTAAATATTCTATCCATCTGTCTCTGACTTTGTCTCATGTGTGTGTGTGTCTGTCTGTGTATGTGTGTGTGTATGTGTGTTTAAGGAAGGCATGTTCAAGTAAATTTTTACAACTGACAAAAGTAACAAAGAGAAGTGATTGAAAACATTATTTTACATTCTCACTAAAAAAATAAAACATACTGTTTTGTCTGGTAAAGTTATCTTACTTAAATGTCCAATTTACAAGTTATAAGAAAGCTCATTAGTTTGATATGTGTGTATTGACAATTACACATAATACATAAAAGAAACATGAAACTATAGAAACAAGCAATAATTAGAAAACAAGGAACTCTAAAGAAATCTGAAAGACTGGAACCAGAGGCTCTACAAAGACACAGGTAAAGGACAAGTGGTTTCTACTAAGGAACTATTTGCTTAAACCAAGAAATTACAACAAAGGACATAAGATTATTAAAATGATGACAATTGGAGGCCGGGCTGGGGCTGGGGCTGAGGCCGAGGCCGGGGCTGCGAGGCCCTTGGGGAGACAGGTGACGGGAGCCCAGGGCCCGAGCCCAGAGTCAGGAGCGGCCGCCATGGCCCAGAGCATCATAATCCGTGTCCAATCCCCTGATGGAGTGAAGAGGATCACAGCCACAAAGAGAGAAACAGCTGCAACATTTCTGAAAAAGGTTGCAAAGGAGTTTGGCTTCCAAAACAACGGCTTCCTTCTCAGTTTACATCAATAGAAACAAGACTGGAGAGATAACAGCATCATCCAGCAAATCCCTCCATTTGCTAAAAATCAAACATGGTGATTTGTTGTTCCTGTTTCCCTCAAGCCTTGCTGGACCCTCGTCTGAAATGGAAACATCGACCTCGGTAGGGTTAAAGGCCTTTGGTGCTCCTAATGTGGTTGAAGATGAGATCGACCAGTACCTCAGCAAGCAGGATGGGAAGATTTACAGGAGCCGAGACCCACAGCTATGTCGCTATGGTCCCTTGGGCAAATGTGTTCACTGTGTCCCATTGGAGCCATTTGATGAGGATTACCTGAACCACTTGGAGTCTCCTGTGAAGCACATGTCCTTCCATGCCTACATCCGGAAGCTGACTGGAGGGGCGGACAAGGGGAAGTTTGTTGCCCTGGAGAACATCAGCTGCAAGATTAAGTCAGGCTGTGAGGGACACCTCCCATGACCAAATGGTATCTGCACCAAATGCCAGCCTAGTGCCATCACGCTGAACAGACAGAAATACAGACACATGGACAACATCATGTTTGAGAATCACACTGTTGCTGACCGCTTCCTTGACTTCTGGAGAAAGACAGGGAACCAACATTTCGGGTACTTATATGGACGGTACACATAGCACAAAGACATTCCCCTTGACATCAGGGCTGAAGTGGCTGCAATTTATGAGCCTCCTCAGATTGGTACACAGAACAGCCTGGAGCTTCTGGAAGATCCGAAAGCTGAGGTGGTCAACGAGATTGCTGCCAAACTTGGCCTGAGGAAGGTTGGATGGATATTCACGGACCTTGTCTCAGAAGATACCCGAAAGGGTACAGTCTGATACAGTCGGAATAAGGACACCTATTTCCTGAGTTCAGAAGAATGCATCACTGCGGGAGACTTTCAAAACAAGCACCCCAACATTTGCCGACTCTCTCCCGATGGTCATTTTGGATCCAAGTTTGTTACTGCAGTGGCCACAGGTGGTCCTGACAACCAGGTTCACTTTGAAGGGTACCAGGTATCCAATCAGTGCATGGCATTGGTCTGAGATGAGTGTCTTCTACCTTGTAAGGATGCCCCTGAGCTCGGCTATGCCAAGGAGTCCAGCAGTGAGCAATATGTTCCTGATGTGTTTTATAAGGACATAGACAAGTTTGGCAATGAGATCACCCAGCTGGCCCGTCCCCTGCCTGTGGAGTATCTCATCATAGATATCACAACCACCTTCCCCAAGGATCCAGTTTACACTTTTTCTATTTCTCAAAATCCGTTTCCTATTGAAAACCGGGATGTACTGGGTGAAACACAGGACTTCCATAGTTTGGCCACCTACTTGTCCCAGAATACCTTTTCCATGTTCTTGGATACCATCTCCGACTTCCATCTCCTGCTGTTTCTGGTCACCAATGAAGTCATGCCACTGCAGGACAGTATCAGCCTGCTGCTAGAAGCCGTGAGGACCGGAAATGAGGAGCTAGCACAGACATGGAAAAAGTCTGAACAGTAGGCCACCATAGAGCAGCTATGCAGTACCGTTGGTGTGCAGCTCCCAGGCCTCCATGAGTTCGGTGCAGTTGAGGGCTCTGCACGCCCTGCTACCTCTGCC